>JACBWW010000048.1:5196942-5222368 GCA_020086605.1 Lanius collurio
TCTGTTAGCTTTGAAGAAGTTGGAGATAATTATAGGGAAAACAGAGAAACTTTAGTTTTTCAGAATACATAAATTAAGACACAAAGCTCCATAATTAAAGGAAATCTACAGCGTTGCTGTTGATTTTGGTACAAAACAATTCAAGATATTAAATTCCTTCAATATATGTATGAGGACTAGGTTAGCAAAAGCCTAGAGGAGATCTCTTCTGCTTCTCTTGAGATTGTCTCCAAGTTTGATAATATTTATGTCACACTTGCGCTTTTGGACAAACAGATGCTCATTCTTGATTGAACTACAAAGGACTATGCAGAGATATTACCTGCTGGTGTCCTTATAGCCATTGTCTGGTCACATGATTAGGATTTATCAACAGAAATAAATTATCCAGAGGCAATTACTAAATACAGAAAAACTACTGGAGGTATTTCTGGGAATTTTACATATGTATTATAATACTAGTGCACTGGAAGTTTAAGTGCTTCTGTTATACAAATGAAATGTTCTTAGCAATATTTTTGACAGTGAAATATAATTTTCCACTTCCAAAAAGGAGATGGAAAGAAGGTCCCTTTCATGTAGTCATATTTCAGAAAAAAATGAAAGAAGTGGGAAGCATAAAACTCTAATCTTGTTACAAACCTTTTGGAGTCACTAATATCCCTGCCCTGGCCTGCTCTAAATCATTATTTCTTTCATTAAAATTTTAGCACGATACTGTTTGCATCTATTTACATATATATAGCTCATTGTTTGTTGCTGAGTGTAAAAACAAAACAAAACAAAAAAAGCCACCCAAACCAATTCTGTGAGAAATAAGAAATAAAAGCCATGATAATTTACTAGCAGATTATTTCTATATAACTTTTGCTCACATAATTTTACAGTGGATATCTTTTCTGCTTATTCTCCTAGGTCTTACAAAATTAGATGGAAGAATAAAGATAAATACCATATCTTCAATATTCTTATAAAAGTCAGTGAAAAACAAAATCATTCGAAACATTTTGTTATGGGTATCTGTGAACATTTTGAAATGTAGCTCAGCGTGGAAAAACAACCGAGAGTGAACCAAAGGAAACCCAAACTCAAAACCCAGTGTCACATAAAAGCAGTTTTAAGAATATTCTGATTTTTTAAAAGAATTTCCACTTATTTTATGAAAAAATCCCAAACCATGTTAAGTAAGATTAGGCAAAAGGGCACATACTGTTGGTTTGTTTTTTTTTTTTTTCTCAGTTCTTTTATTATTAGGGCAAGGAAATTTCTATTTTCTCTCAGGAGCAATTGAGTTTGGAGCAACAACCAGAAGGGGCAGAGCAAAAATAAGGATGTACGTAAGGCTTACTTGCATCTCTGTAATTGTTCTTAGCAGTGGCTAAGTTCAATCAAGATTTGCAATGTTTTTCAAGGATCACGTATAAGGTATTTTTTCCCACTCCTCAAACTGTAATGTAGACCAAATATCTTCCTGTTGATAAATTCTACCATTAAATAGTGTTTTATTACAAAACCTTTCGCATATCCTACCCTTTCTTACTCTTTTTCGTGTTCTAATAATGATTATTAGTGAGTTTTCTTAGTTGACATTGCCATTCTAGTAACATCATCATATCTATTGTTAATTAATAGGTATTTTGTTCAGCTATAAAGAAATGTACTGAAAGGAAAATGAGTGATTTTCATTTTCAAGGCATTAGGCAAAAAATCTGAATGTACTGTGGAAGTTGTGTCAAATCCCTCGCTTTACATGACTTGCACACACAAATTTCAATAAAAATACACACACTTTGAAAAGTGTAAATACCAGACTGTGGAAATCCCCAGAACTCAGAGCAAGTCAGAAATGAAAAAAAAAAAAAATACAAACCAAAAACTGAAAAGCTTTTCTTAATCATCCTTACTTATTCCACTTCTTAAAAGAGAGCACATGGGATAAATTACTTACCTAGAAAAGATTCCTGCCCTTGTGGAAATGGATGGCAATACATTATTTCTTTGGGCATCTACTATTTTTTCTAATTGTATTTCTTTAAGAGGATCTCCAGAAATCCTCTCCAGTCCCTCTCTAAGGAAACAAACCAGAAAAAGTCACCTCCAAATGCTAGTGGGGTTTATGTAAAGATTTCTTTGATTGGCAGGAAATGTGCAGCCTTCCCTTTTTTCATCTCTTGTCTCCAAAAGAATAACTGAAAAAGCATAGTTAAGAACAAGCAGATAATGCACTCAGAAAGCAATCTTTCAAAAATAGAAGAGGCTGGACACATTTCTTCTAGATGACTAGACATTTTTGGCAGTTATGTGTGCCCCTTTCACCTTTATTTAGATGCATTTCTTCCTTAAAGACAGAAAGCTTTAGAAAGGAAATCATATCATACAGTAAAATATATTTGCCAAGAGTATATGATAGGCTAGAAAATAACAGCAGTTTTTATGGTCACTGTGGTTTTATCTTCCAGGAACTTGGAAGAAAGAAAATAAATTCACTAGAGGGGACAGTTATACATTACCAAAATCTTTCCTGTGCTCCAGATATTGCCAGAAAACAGAGATGAGTTTTGCCTTCACAAATGAAACACGACACAATCTTGTTTTGCATGGGCTTGCTTTCTGTAATGAAAGTTTTACACAGCTTAGCTTCATGAAGTAAAATGTTGATGGAAAATATTTGTGACAGTTGTGGGTAGTTAACAAAGTTGCTATTACAGTACTTCAATGAAATGTTGCCAGTTTAAATGCTAGGTACTAAACTGGTTGGAGTATACAGCAGCTATGTGTGAGCTCACATTCCATTAAATGAGTCACTTCTTCTGACTGACACCCCATTTACTCAGTGGAAACAGTGAAGTTATTCACTAGATGAATAAAATTAAGGCAACATGAATTTATATTCCTTTATTTTGTGATGGTAAAAAATCCAGCTCGCTTGTCAAAATTTGAAGAGTATGAAAAAGAGTATGAAAAATTTAAAATTTGTTAACCCTTCTGAAAAAGTATTCATTAAGAAAAGAAATTTTATTCCAAGTGAAGATAAATATTGTTACAATGAGTTTTAATGAATTTGTATGTGTCAATGGGTATTAAAACTGTAGATTATGAGAGATAATAATTCTCCTAGCACAGCCATGTCAGGGCTTTTTCTTTATTTGTTACAGTTATTACTTTCTCAGGGTATTTGAAATTAAGCTTACAATGGATCAAATAATATAAAAATGAGAAGTGGATATATCAATACAATAAATTCACATTTATAGAATTGTTTTCACAAGCTTTGCACTCATTACTTTAGTTGTCTTACATTAAATCAACAATTTTGCAGATTTTCTTGCCTTTAGATATATTAGAGATTAAAATGGCTCTAACGAAAGAGTTTATCAAATGAGATGTTTTATATTTTCTAAGCTCTTCTACACTAAGTATGCATTAAGAAAGTATCCATAGTTCAATCACATACATTGTATAGGAGCTGAAAAGTTAAATAAGAGTCTGATCTATTCCAGGAACCTTGTATCCCCAACAGACAGTAATTCTATAGGAAAGAAGATTTGCTTCTATTTCTCTATCTTCTTCCATTTCCCTTTTTTCTTCTGAGTTGTAAGAACTACACAAGTTCTTAAAGGAAAGTAAAGAATAAAGGATACAGCAGTGTACTAGAAAAGGTTAAAAATCTACCTGGGATGCACTTAAAAGCAGTTTAATATCCTTGTAGGTTAAATGTGCATAACTAATTTGACAGTGTTACAAGCTGTGCCATAAAGTGTGTATACTCGAGGTAGACTGGGAGATAATGGTTTGGAATCAGTGCCTTGCTGTCATGGAGCATAGACCAATAGCAGGAAATTCTTGTCATAAGGCTCATGATCACACAAAGAATCATAAACTGCGTAAGGTAAAAATGAGAATCATAAAACAGAGAGAACAAGATATTTTTTTTTTCCTTCCCATGGTCCAAGCTTCTCTGAGAATAAACAAATAAATAAATAAAGTACAATTAAAATCTACTAAATCTGAAATCAGAAGATATGTTGTGTTTCATACAATTGCAATATGAAAATTGAAGTTATGATTTATATTTTTTTTCCCAGATCTGATAACTTAAAGTGAAGATTCAGGGACATTTGGACTCTGAAGTGTATAGTCAGAGTCATATCAAAGCTCTTTTCAACTTAATGACAGACATTTCCAGCTAGTGATTCATTCAGTTTTAAAGCAGATAAATAATGTTAATTTCCCCCAGGTATAGCTGCAATGATTATTGGCAACTGCTGAAATGTGAGTTATACCTAGATACTTTCTTATGCTGAAGTTAAACAAATGTAAATCCCGCTCTTAGCACTTTTCCTTTCCCATTCTGCTGTAAAATATGTGGGATTGTAACAACAATTTTTCAAATTAAATATGTAATTTTCCATCTCTTCATGGGCTATGAAATTAATTTTAAAGTCTAACACTGGCAACACTCAAATATTTTTATATTACAAAGAGTTAGGTGTCCTTCTGCAAGCCACTACATTGATCTACTTTTATAATATTTCTTTGTGGTGGACTTGCACCAGGGAAAATACAAGCTGAAAGTTCCTTATAATAAACATAGTGGATAAATATAAAAAAAAAAACAAAAACAAAACCAAAAAATGTTTAAAAGAAAAAGAATAATCAAGTGGCAGGTCACAAAACAAGAACATATATCACATCTGTATTGTATAAAATAAATACTTTTTTCAGCTGTCTCAGCAATTTTAGTAAAGCTCACTGAATAAACTGGAAATTAAAATTCTTAAATTAGCTACCAAAGGTAACTGGAGTTCAATGCATATTATGTGTTCTAATTGTTTAAAGGAAACATACAATTTTGTGAAATCAGTGTTCAATGTGGAAAAAAAAAAGAAGAACGTAACAGAAGTATTGTAACTGGAAGACTGGTCTATAGGGTTGTGGTGACTGAAGCACGTGAGTAAAAGCATCTGGTTGTGAGTTGAATGCTTTGTTATACTTCATTTCAACATTAAATTGCTCTTTCCAGTGTCTGCCTGAGTCAAGCAGAACAAAGTTTGTGACATCTCAAAGATGAGATTTTGAGGACATGAGAGTGATGTACAAAATCATGTTTCTACAAAGTGGGTATTTTGTTTTCAGCTTCTTCATTATTGATGTTGGAGGTATAAATAAAAAGATAATGTATAAACTACTATTCTCCAAACTACTGCATTTAGTTTTGAGAATGTACTGACTTTACCATGTTCTTATGTAAACTTTTGTTTTGGCTAAAGAACCACAGTATTAACAGAATGTCTTGATGAACTAGAGTTATGCTGGTAGTTAATTCTGTGTATTAATGGGCATTTTACAAGGAGGGAGTTTCATCTGTCTTTCCATGCCTTTTACTTTTACATGACCTAATTATTGGAATAGCCTGTTTGTATTAACTAGCTTTTTTTTATCCTTATGAGCAATATTTTGTAGTTTCCTATTTACTTTTCAACATGTCTATTTACCTATGTGTTTTTTTTTTTTTCTTCTTCTTTTTCATTATTTGTAATATAGAGCGCATGACTTGTCAGATAAATAGATAGAGCAAGTCCATCTGATTTTGATGCCTAATTCAGAAAGGTAGATTCTGCCTCTTCAACATCTTCAGAACAACCTGCTTACTTTCTATTCCTCATTCTAAGAATGTAAGTACTCTTTGTCTAAGTGCTGTTCCAGCTTAGTTATATCTATGCCAGCAAATCAGGCACTCCCTGCAAATGTTCTCATGTAATGGATCTCACTCCTCTGAAAAGTTAAGCTATTTAAATGATCTGCAGGCATGGCTCTGCACCATTCCAGCTAGTATTTAACCAAGCAGTTCCTGGATTTTATTTGTGAGCTGGCATGCATCAGATACTATTTAGAATGTATTGTTTGCAAGCAGTACTTTGGTTTGGAGAATAATAGTGCTTAATAATATGGAAGTTTTTCATGCCAGCCACATTAACAGTCCCCATCCCATTTATTTTACTAGCATAAATGTCACTCTATATACCTAAGTAGGCGCCTGAAGGTGTTAATACATAGCTGTGCTAGTGCCCTGTGTCTAGATGTCTACCCACAGATCAAGATCTTTAGAAAAAACAGCATTTACATACACACATGTTCTGTACCTTGAAAAGACCTAAAAAATAACATTATCCTTGAATCACGTGGTTTACCATGTCTGCAGAGAATAAAGATCTACAGAAGTAAATATAGGAGATTGATTATAGCAATTGCTAATTTTTTAAGTTGAAATTTAGGTATTATGAAGTGACCTGTTGAAGAATTTTCCCCTGGCTATATTTCCTTAAGCATGGAAGTCCTAATTTTAAAACCAAACTGCCAGTACAAAAGTACCCTGACTGGCACTAGCAGACTGGTAGTCTTTACTATGATCTGAGTGCTACCACATGTTTAACAATTGACCCATATATGTCAACTTGAATTTTATCTCACATCTTTGGATTTAAAAATTGTTAATAATTTGTCCTATTTTCTTCAACAGTTTTAATAGTGTGGAAAAATATTTAGAGAAATTCATATTGATAGTTTCATAGCTAAACAGGAGCTTTTACATGGAGGAGACATCTATAGAAACAGATTAGGAGACGAAATCAAAAAGGAGCTTACACTAATATGAGCATTTCAGTATAACAAAACCTGTCTCCAAAGCTATAAAATATTTCCTTGCATTAAAAAACGTGTTTTTCACTTGTTTATTTTAAATACTAATAATGACTTTTCCCTGTTTACAGGTCTATAAAGATGGAAATGGTTGGTATTTTTTATTGCTGTAAAAGATGTTATTACAAATTTATTGGTATTAACATTCAGAATATTATCTCAAATATCAGTTTAAAATTATTTTAGATTATTTAGGTGTCTGATGGCAAAGTGCAGTGGATGTATGGAAGAAGTATTTTGTGCAGGTCTATAGGAAGCAAATGAACAGCAATTATAAATGAAACTCATACTGGAAAAAATAAAAATACTCTGTGAAATAAAAATAGGGAGAAAGACTATTTAGTTTGACATTCAGAGGAGAGTACCATAAATGCTAGCCATTTCCTCTGGAAGGATCAATAGGGAGCACTTCCAACTCTTTCTAGAAGCTACTTTGTCTGGATAATTTTTCACAGTACAGAATGTATTAATCAAAAACCACTGAGTATTAATATTTGACATAGTATACAAAGTGTTATAAATCAAGCTGTCTCTGTAGCTTTGAAGTAAATTCTCAAAATATGCTTTACGTCCTCCACCTCTACTAAAACAGATCTCAATTTGTCCGATACTTTTCTGTCACAATTTTTCCTATGTTTTAAAGTACAAGAATTTTATCTTTAAACAATTTAAACAGAAACGGGAAGGCTGGATCAGCAGTTACTTAGATGCTGGAAAACCTCTAAACATACTAGCTTGGATGCATTGGTAAGCAAAAAAAAGACATTCCAGGTATGCACACTTCCTGTATGCCTTAATAGCAGAAAATAAGAGTAGGGATTACAGGCACAGACCCTTTGAAATGAGTCTTGTCCTGAAACTTGGAAAATGGAGTAAAATTTGAGTCTGATATAAAGATACTTAAAAAGTAAGGTTTCCAGCAATATGTTAATGATTCATAATACTTTTCTGGTTTTTTGTCTGTACTACATTTAGGAAAATTAGGAACAGTGTTTTGTATTTTCCTTTTTATTTCTCATGTTCTTTTATAACACAATATTATGATACTTTTATTGTATTGACAGATACAGTAGTAAGCAATTAAGAATATTTTACAGGTGGTGAATGAAACTAGATGCTTCTAAAAATGTGATAAATCTATTGAGAAGAAATATTTGAGGGTCTTTAAAATGCTTGGTACTATTGGAAAATAAAATTGGTAATTTATGTTTATGCACTTAGAAAGCAATATACCAAGTCTGAATAGTTTTCTAATCAAGAACTTGAATTTGAACAAAAGTTACAGCCTTTAACTCTATGGATGCCAGAGACGTCTAAAAGTAAAGCAGGTGAGATTCCCCTGTACTTGTGCTCATTGTCCTGCCTCCAAATATCACCCTGTTTCTGATACACAAAGAAGGACCCTGTGCCAGAGTTATTCAAAGTTGTTTAAATGTCATTGCTCTGTGTTTAATGAAAACTTTCTGCCTTTTTGCTTTTGAGAGCTAATATAGGAAATCATCCGTACTACAGGCGGTACATAAGAGCTCCTGCTGCTTTTTTACAGAGTTTAACAAACATGGTATTTATGAAATGCTGAAATGAAATCAGCATATCATCAAGACATGCTTGCAACAGCTGAAGAAACCTTCAGGGGATGTTACTGGTTATAGCACCTTTAAAATGGCAACTTCTAAATTAAACTTGTCCTACAGGAGATATCCTCAGCACAGTGTTCTGGCATTCTCACTTTTCTTCCTGACTGCATGGTCATTGACATTCTAGGGGTTTTGAGAGAGCTTTGTGTTGTGGGTTTTTGTTATTTGGCTTTTTTTAAACTGTGCACATACAGCTATACTGTAATTTATTTCTCAAATGAGGTCAAAGCCATGTGAATGGAAAATAGATTTTTTTTTTTTTTTTTAAGAATTAACTACTTCAGGAAAAATAAAGAGCTTGTAATACAGTTTAACATTAATACATTATTATCTCTAAACACCACTCCAAAGAAAATTACGCGTTCAAGAAGCAAAATACTGCATTACCCCTACCACAGTATTAGCTCAAAAGAGATACAGAGTCCTATACATTCATACACTTTTGCTGGTCTTGAAAAATGCTAATTTGTTTAATCAGGCAGAATAAGCAGAGAGCATTAAGTCATATAATCTAAAATCAATAACAAAGAAAGTCATTCCTGGCTCATTTTAGTAGAAATGCGATTTGCACCAGAATGTTAAAGTCAAAAGTGTGCTGATGCAAACAAATTTTCCTTTTTCTAATTTAGCTCAGAGAAACTAGGACTCATAGAAATTATTCATGTACAAATTTTTCTGAATAATTGAATAAAATCTATTGGTCAGCACAGTGAGAACAATAAAAAAGAAAACACCCTGGCTGTGATTTAAATTTATAGGCCTTTATTGCCCAGCTTGTCCCTCTTTATGGTGATTTTTTTCCCTCTGTTTGGTGATGAACAACTAGAACTGGCAGCATTCTCTGTCACCTGCTTGAAATTTTCTGTCTCTAGAAGCATCTTTTGCTGACATAGCTCGAATGTTTGAAGCTGCACTCCTTCCTATAGATTGCATAAAAATTCAGGAATTTTTCCAATTCATTCCTTTCATTCCCATGGAAGAATAATTAGCTTCTTTATAGTGCTTTAGAGTAGTAAGAAGTATTCTGGAAAAAGTGAATTCTTTCATTGACCTTGTATGAACCTGTCATTTGGATCCAGGGAATCAATAACCTTTACTCTCAATGAAATAATGTCTTGCTGTTGGTGGTTTTCAAGTTGTGTTTAAGACACTTCTGAAATGTATAAAAGGGACTTTTGCTTTGGGACTCATATAAATACATTAATTCTCTCAGTGGTGAATATTTCAAAGTGGGTTAAGAAAAACCTACTTTGTCTCTTTCCTGGAAGAAAGAAGCTTTTTCATTTAAATCTGTGTCTTTTCTCAGAATATTCCTCTTCCTTCCTGCAATCAAAACCTTAATAACATTGGGAGTTTTACGTTTATTGGTGAACGGTCTCCCCATATTATTATAAAAACCGCTTTGAATGTTGCTGTTTCAAACATATTTCTTTCCACTTCTTACTAAGGTATAGAGGAAGATGTGAGGTAAGCAATTAATAACAAATACAACCTCTTACTGAGATAAACTTGTAGTTAATTGAGGAATGTTATATTTATTATATAGTACAGTAACTATACATTAGACATGTTTTGTTGCCAGGCATTTTGACAAATCACTTGTAGGGTTATTCTGTTACAATACTAATGGATAATAAATAAATGATTAACATAAGGGTGAAGCACTGCCTTGAAAAATCTATAAGAATGAAAATTCAAACGTTGTAACCAACTGTAAACTTGGAAAATTGGGTGTTAAATGATATGGCAAGGTAGGATAGGATCTCAATAAGAATCATTTGAGTTTCCCTGAGACAGAATTAGTATACATTGCTATCTGTTTTTACTGCAGGGGGACACAAGACACAGCTGTTCTTGCCTATTCTATTCTGAGTCTATATACACATAAATTGCTTTGATTTTGGCAATAAAGGATCATTGACTTAATCTCTGCATTTTTTTTTTTCTGAGTAGAAATGCAGAACTTGATGACAATTTTAGGGGTACTTTTTGGTGAATTTAACTGAAGGAAATACTGCACATTGAAGTGAACTTATCTAAATTAATTCTAAATTTTAATTTAGAAAATTGTAGGATAAGTTAGGAAAAATAGCTGTTGATGTGATTAGATCTTTAATCTGAACAGAGCTGCAGCTTGGTCTGAGAGGTCAGTTTTTGTTGTTCAACTGATGATGGTAAAATTTACTTTCATATGTTCTAGTTAATGTTTCTTCTCAATATTCTGCTTCCCAAATATCAGGAAGTACCGTTACGATCAGAACACTGAGAGCCAAATCCTTAGGCTCAGGACTATACATACAGATGTGGGAATTCAAATATTGGAAGCATTTGCTTGTTAAGGAAAAGGTTGAACTGTTGTAGGGTAATACATCTCCTTATTATTGATTTTTATTTCTGTTAAGTAGAAACGTTCTCACTCTTTTCAGTCTGTCTAAAAATGAATGATGAATTACAAAGTCTGTTTTCTGTAATGTTTTTCTCACCATTAACTTAATTTCTAAATCCTTAATGGAAATATTTAACTACATGAAACTAGCATATGACCTCAACATGCATTATTATTAATCTTTTGTTTTATTGGAAATTGATAATCTACTTTTCCTTTAGGTATTCTATAAACTTTTGTACAGATGACTAAATGTTTAATCTTTATCTATGAATATTCATTTTTTGTAGTGGTTTCTTGTGTGGCACCTTGTCAAAAGGCTTTTGAAAGTCTACTGAAATTACATGGACTGTTTTACATCCACTTAGGTTTTTTTGTTTACAGTTCCCAGGAATTCTCACAGACTGATACAATTCCCCTCTGTAGAAACTATTGTGATTAGTTGCCTTTGAAAGCTCAAATGTTCTGAAGAATAATTAAAGGAGAATAGAAAGTTGACAAAGGATCTTTTTAATGAGACTAAAAGAACTTCCTCTTTTTTCATTAATAGACTACTTAGAGGTAATTAAGGAACTACCATTTGTAAATGGAAAACTCCCAAACCAGATTAGCATATTAAAATAATATGCTACACAAAAGTCAGAAATTAATATCAGGAATTTCTCAATGTCTTATAAGATGTCATTTTTTTTATCACAGGTAGTCTTTCTCCTCCTCTTAATAACTCTCTTTAAGTCCTTAGTTTTTAAAGACCATTTTAATATGAATGTAAAACTGTTAGCACAGAGCTTTCTAGAAAATACCAAGATGAAAAAAAAAGTATACCTAGTTGCTAATAGCAAATAAATAAATAAATAAATAAATAAATAAATAAAGTATGAATTATTCACTTGTATTTCATAGAGCGAGATTTAGAAAAAGATATTATTTTCTTTCTAACTCTGAATAGAAATTGTTTTTCCTGAAATGTTGATAGATGTGCTCTGATCTTCCACATTGACAATCTGAAACTGCCTTAATACCTTTTCCAACCTACCTGAGCCACAAAATTTTCCAAAATGTTATCTGGAAATATGACAGAGGAGAGGAGAAACTTATGAAGTAAATATAGGAAAATGAATAATACATAATAAAAACCCCACACAGTAATGAAGGCTCAAAGTTGTCCAAATGACAATAAAAAAATCCTACACCTTCATAAAATGTCAAAATAATTAATTTGATTTGTCAAGGCAAGTCTGAATTATTTTTTTAACCTCTCCTCTATAAATCTTTACACTATAGTTTCTCTAGTACTTCATGAGTCCTGTAATTTTGCTACTGAATTCATTGATCCTACGGTCAAAGAATTGGCAATGCTTCTCATTATGCATTAGTTATTTATTTTTCAAAATAAGCCTCCAAAATAAAAGCAGAACTTAACATGTGTATGTGGTTTATACGTGATGCCTGAGTACAGAGTCCGTTCTCCGAAAGACAACAGTGGCTTATGTACTTTGTGCGATAATTTCTTTCAGTCACAGTATCAACCCAGAGAATCTCACATTAATTTTTAGTATATGTAAAACAAAATTGTTTCACTCAGCCTAACTATCACAAATATTCTTCTTCAAGATGAAACAAAAGGCTAAATTGAAAATTCTCAACTGTGAGCATTCTAGAGGAAAACAGAGTATGAGAAAATCAGTCTTTTGTGTCAACAGTTTTTTTGGTTTTCTTTCATTATTTTATCCATTTATATATGCACCATAAAACTTTTTTAGGGTATCTCTTACTTGTTCATGTGACTTATTTCTTCCTTTGGTTATAAATATTTCCTGGAGTATTAAGTTCATGTTGCATCACCAGAGATGTGGAACACACATAATTATCTTCTCTGATGATACCATCAAAGACATAAATTATTTTTTGTGTATAAGAAAAAAATTGAAATATTTAAAACTAAGTTTTAGATAAGAGTACATAGATGATATAAGCTTTGAAGTTATTATTGATGGGACTATTAATAAAATACTGTGATCAATATTCTCAAAAAGAAAATAAAATTAATTTAAAAGTTGGAAAGATTTCAAAGAACAGATCAAATTAATCTTAAGAGTTTAAGAACCATCTGGGAAAGGTATACTTATCTAGTTTCACTGTCTTTGTGGTAGTCTTCTCAGACTTTGTAGATTTAATTTAAAAGATGAAGGGGCATAAATTCCATTTAAGAGAGAAATGAAAAAGAAGATAAAATATCCCAAAAACTGAAACATGAAAAATAAATAACCAGAATAAAATATTTTACCATTAAAAGTAAGTAATCATAAGTGAAATTGAAATAGGCTATTAATCTTTTTTATCATTAGAAAAAAAATAGCATCAAGGATGTACTGATAGTTAGTAAGAAGGTTCTTGTCTTCAGAATGTTACTTGTTTTTCCACCCAAAAAGAAGAAACTTCTCTGAAAAAAAAAAGATAGTTATGAAGTATTTGAGGGACAAGCGACAACTTCCAGTGGTTGATAGAGAACATATTTTGATGCTTCTGAGTGAAACTAATTATTTCCTAGTTAATGTGTATCACAGGAAATTAGGAGATGCAATTAGAAATCATGAGGTTTATACCCAAGAGTGAAGGAAATTCAGAACTAGAAAAAAAAAATATTCATTTTTGATTTCCATGTATGTTAAAAAAGAAATTAGTTCATTAAGATTCAACAGATTGTGATCCTTGCTAAAAGATGGATCTTAAAATAATGTTCAGATTGCTCTATATGGTATACTGCCAACAGCATGAAATCCATGTCAGCTGTAGCATTACAGATTTTTATTAGAAAATCTATGAAAGCTTATCTGAGAAGTTAATTTTTGGTAGATTGTATGGCCTTGAAATTCCTTGACCTTCTGCTCTTACTTTTGAATAGATAATGGAATTTCCCCTTGGATATATTTTAAAGACCAGTTTAGGGCAAAGAGGGAATTTTTAAAATAAATTCTGTAAACACTACTCCTCTCAATAAATTTGAATCAATTTAAACCTTCATATAAGTGAATGAGAGCAGAGTTTCTTTTTTAGTTCATGTATCATCAACACATTTATTACTCTTCCAAATGTGAAAATTTTATTGTCATTGTTAATGCTTGAAGTAGAAAGAACAGAGTTTAACTGTTACGAACAAACTATTTTTATTTTGAAAGAGCTGTCATGTCATATCTGTATTATAGAGGAATATGATAGTGTCACTATGAAACAAGCAAATTCTATTGATGTTTAATGGATATCAGAAAGGACTCTTGCATTAGGCAATTTACAAGAGACATGGAAGACAAAGGTTCAAACCTTAGTTCTGAATAGTTAGTATAAATCCAGAAAATTTTATATTTAAATTCTCTTATTTAAATCTATATTTTTCTTTGATTTTATATGTAGAATTTTAACCAAGTCCTAATTCCCTTAGAGGTAATGGAAAAAAAACTTTAAATCTCAGAATATTTCATGGAAGACATTTTCTCTAGCTGGAAATTTTGCTGAATAATGTCACACATCATTCCATTAAACTTATCAACTTGTCTTTGTATTTAAATACATACTGCTTTATCTGACCAAATATTGAATTTTCCATCATACTAATTGACAGAGAAGTCCTGACAGGTATGAATTTGCAGCTAGAGATAATATAACAAGAAATCATGATCAAACAAGAGAAAAATTTTTAGCAATTTTCTGATGAAAAAACTTTCATTCTTGTATAGTTTTTCAGATACCATCAAAAAGAAAACAAAGACAAAGCATACTATACATAATTCATCTAGGAAAGAGTGGAATGTAAGTCTGCCCCATTAGCAGTAATTTAGTTTCTGCTTTAATAAAAATTATTCTAGCAATAAATTAAATGTAATGAACTGTACACATTCAATTTCTTGACAAATCCTATGTTCTCTATCTTGTGAAGTTCAATTTATAGCAAAGATATTTGTATTTTAATGTCCTAACTGCTTCTTATTTTCTCTACTTCGGTATTTTAGGATAAAAAAGCTTTAAACAGTGTGTGCACGGTTTCACTAGGAAAAGTTTTGTCTAGCTAATTCATTAATGAAAGGCACAAAGTTATAAAAACCTGCTATTGTCATGCTTTAACCCCAGCCAGCAGCCAAGCCCCAGGCAGCTGCTCACTCACTCCCACACTAGTGGATCAGGGAGACAATTGAAAGGGTAGAAGCTAGAAAACTGTGGGCTGAGATTAAGGCAGTTTAATAGGGAGAGAACACAAGCAAAGCAAAACAAGGAATTAATTCACTGCTTCCCATGTGCAGGCAGGTGTTCAGCCATAGGAGAGTTGGGCCCATACCATATAACAGCGACTTGGGAGACAAACATCACCACTCCAGAAGTCCCCCTCATCCTCCTTCTTCCCCCAATTTATATAATGAGCATGATGTCATATGGTCTGAAATATCCCTGTGGTCAGTTTGGGTCACTTGTCCTGGCTGTGTCCTCCCCCCCACCCCGGGCTCCCATGTACCCCCAGCCCCCATGCTGGCATGGCAGCCCCAAAAGGAGAAAACGCCTTGGCTCTGTGCATGCCCTGCTCAGCAATAAAAACAGCTCTGTATTATCAACCTGTGTTCAGCACAAATCCAAAATGCAACCCCATACCAGCCATTGTGAAGAAAATTAATTCTCCCCAGTCAAAAGCAGCACAAATATTTAGAAGTTGTGGGAATTTTGTGTTGACTTAAAATATAGTGTAGGGGAAAAAGAACTCTACGCTGCCAGCTTTTTCTTGTCTTATCTAATCTACCTTCCAAAATCAGTATTCCAGATACTTGTATTAAGTGTATAAGCAGCTTTTCAATACTCATGTATTTGTTAGCATTTTGTGAGGAAGACTTACAGAAAAAGAAATCTTTTAAATGTCAGCATTAATGAGAAGTTGAAGTGTTATGCTAAGTGCTACAGCACTCAAAAAATTATGTGCCTCCTCGTCTGGTTTTCTTGTATCAGTATATAAGTGGTATTTTTTTCTTTCAGTGCATTAAATATTTTAATTAACTTTAAGAGCTGTTTGGCTGTGTTACTTGAAAATAAAAATAAATTTGATTTCTGTATTTCTTCAATATTTTTTGGATGAAAAGTTATGAGTTCTGTTCAAATGAATTCTGTGTGGCTTCTTAGGTTCTGACAACACTGTAACTCAACATCTTCAGGGTTGGCACTGTGCAAGTAGAACACCAATTAAATGCTCTGTTCCACAAATGGTATAATGAGTTTCTTGACCCTCAGCAAAACCTTCGTACTCTCTTTCATCTTTTCTCACCTGAGAAAAAGCAAAAGTAGTATCTGCAAATGCATGAAGGCAATAACCCTGCTGTACTCTTCCAGTGAGCAGTCTGTTCTTCTGGAGAAAAAAAAAAAAAAAAAACCAAAAATAAACTCTGTTATGAATGTCATCTATTTATTCCTTCTGAGGTAAAGCAGAAATTACTGTTAATCTGAAACTCTAATTGTTTTACAGTTTCCATGAAATGGCATGTTTACTTTTCTGCTATCAGCTACCTTAAGTTTCCAAAGAATTTTTATATCACCCAACAATATACACAGGCTTACACAGGCTTACATATGTTCTTTATTCAAGGTGTGCAAGAGACACAAAAATCACATATTTTATAACAGTTGGCCAAAATAAACTTCAAACAGATTTACTTTTCAATTCAGTTCTGCTCACCAAAACACTCTGTACAATACCTTCTATGTAGCTGTTTACATTCCTTTGGTAGATTCTAGACATCTCCCAAATCTAATTCCTCATCAATCCTAGTCCCAAGTGTCACATTGTTTTAATCATATAGCCATAATAATTAGATTTTATCTTTTCCCAAGCTTTAAAATCACTGCACCAGCCTGAAATTGCTGTAGAAATTGTGTTTTTACGTATATAAAACTTAAAAATCTAATATTGGAATTATTTTAACCAGCTTAGCTGTCAAACTTGCATCTCTATCTTCAGCATGCATTGAAGCAATGCTCCAAAGAAGGTGCATAAGTTCTGTACATAGTCAATGGACAGCAGTGGGTGCAGTTGAAGATTTTCAGACACCACATTGAAACTGGCCTGATTTCTTCCTGATGATTCTAGAATACCTACAGTCATAAAATGTAAGGTCAGCAGCTATTACACAGCTGAATATATGGTACAAATTAAAAGAACTGCTTGTAAGATGTTTTTTTGACTTTTTTCCCCCAAATATGAGAGTTGGCCTAATAAAAAACACTGACTCTCCATTTTGACTTATTCTGAGAATGCAAATGTGGTATTGTGGTAGTTTTCCCACTGAGAAAGGATTGAAGCAGGAACAGTTTTATCCAGTAAAAATCCTCTTAATAGCTTCTGGTTCCCAAGATAAGGCAGTCAAGTCAGAATCTATTAATGTTTAAAATTTCTATTGACAAAGTAAAAGATGATTTCTGTAACAATCACCTTTGAAGAAATTAAGTAATCTTTGATTGAATTAATTCGCTTATGCCGAAATACTGTTTTTAGTATATTAATTAACTAAATGTTGCTCTCAGGGTACAACATTAATATATTTTGTACTTTTCATTATGTGATTAACGTAAAAATGCAGGTATGCACTCATTCAGAGTGTAATTTCCATTATGGTTAATAAAAATCTAATTAGAGTAATTTAAAATAAAAAAAAAAAAAATTACAATTATATAATCCACAATTGAATTATTTAACTTAAAAGAGTTTTATGGGAACAAGAATTCAATTGTCTTTTTTTTCTTTTAATGTGAAAAATATTAAGGATTGCTCTGCTTTTCAGTAAAAATCATGGGGTTTGGGATTTTTGGGAGGAGAATTACTGAAAACCACTGTTTCTAGTAATCTTGGAATTCTTCAGAGAAAAAAAATCACAATATTGACTCAATTAGAGTAGTTACATGCCATGTTATTTTTTGTTTAAAAAAAGTAATATCGTGGTGATTTTAATTGATCTGATTTCTCAGCATGGTCAAGGGTCTTACGGTAAAAGAAAACATGGATAAAAGCAATAATTGACCTATGAATCATTGGAGGAAAGAGAAACTTGCCAAGGCTGCTGGATCAAGTAGAATGTTGAAAATGTAGTGAATATGAGGAAAAAAAAGCTAAAATACTTCTGAACTTACCTACAAAGAGCATGAGTAATTAAAAGGGTAGAGAGGCCTTGCATAGAGCAGAAAATTGAATTGAGAAATGGAGTAATGGCAGAGTTGAATAAAATACCTGTAAAATTTTACATGATAAGAAAGGAAACCTGTATTTAATGGTAGCCTAGAACTTGGTATTGACTCAAGTAAATGAGGAGAATGTGCATGAGATCTGTGGTCTGAGAATTGTTGCAGAAATTACCTAATGTAATTTTCCTGTTGATAAACAGATTAAAGAATGGCTTCTTCCAGTTTATTTGCCAAGCTGTTTTTTTCTTTTTACTATTCAATCTACAGATGAACTTTATTTGGGAAAGTGTAGGAGTACCATACAAATGTGAATTTTAAAGAAATGGGAACCACAGACAGGTGAAAAATATTCTTTTATAGCATTATACTATGCACAGCTTTAAATTCTCTTGAATGCATCTCTACATAAATTTCAGGAGTCTTTTAGTGAGGTAGACTGTATGTACTTAGGACATGAACTGAGATTTTCCCTAAGGCTTAAAGAAAGAAGAAAACAAGCAATTTCTGTATTTTTTGTTTATTTTTATATTTCAGAGCATGAGCCTTCTTGATAGGATGTTAGGATTTATTAGACAGATACATAGACCAAGGATAGATTTTAAGAGCTCTGAAGTCGTGCAATGTTTATCTGATTTATTTATAAAATGCATGACGCAAGTTAAAGTCACTGTTTTCTTGCTTTCTATCAGTGACTCTTTGGTCTGCATATCCCAAAGCATTTTAAATTATGAAAGGGAATGTTTTCCCTTTTCTTTTAACTAAGAGAGAAGAAATCTCAGATCTGAGATCTTTGATGGTCAAATTAGACAGTTTGCTTTTTGCTTATTTTTAAGACAGACATTACTTTTTTCTTTTTCCCCTAAGTTTTTTTCTTTTTCAAATTGATTTTTTCTCACTGATGACCTGAGAAATCCAATATTTACCCAGCTCCAATAAAAATCAGGAGCATATGTATGAGAAAAGGATAAGTATTCTATGTGTAGTCTTACACTGAATTTTAAGAAATTCCACTGGAGAAAACCAAAACCAAACCCAACCAAAAAAAAAAAAAAAAAAAAAACAACAAAAGAAAAAAAAAACAACCAAAAAAACCCTCAAAAACAACGACAGAAAAAAACAAACCACAAAGTTCTTCTCTAAATAAGAACAACTTCTAAAAATAGAAGGTAGGTATTTTGCCACTTCTGCCTAAAATATCACACTGTTTTTATGCACAGACTCCACTTACAATTATTTGCATAGGGGAAATTTCAGAGCAATACCTGACATTTTTGAGGTGTGCTTTATTTCTACATGCAGTAAAAGGCTAGCATTTGAAAGTGGATAAGTTTTAAAATGTCTTTAAAGCCTTATGCAGAGTTCTAGGACCTTTGATGCACAAATTATTGTCCCTGGAGCCAATGGAAATTCAAATGAGAAATGAGTAAAATTCCAGTCCTAAAGCTTGATCTTGAACTACCCATACACTTGTTTCAATAACCACTGCTGGAAGTGGAATCAGCTACAAGACCATGACAGAGATCAGCCAGGAAATCATAAAGCCACATGACATTGATGGGAAGTACATTCCAGAATTGTCATCTGGTTTTATTGTTGAAGGAGATAAGGAAATATCTCTTTTCAGAAACAAAAAAACAAACATCACTGTAGGGTTGAAGTCTGACAATAAACATCAGATGATTTAGCATGCAATTTGTTAAATTAACTACCATTAAAGCTTCAAAACCTAGTTTTGCATATTTAGGAAAGCTGCTGTCTTCATTTATTAAGATTACAATATGAATTGGCACCCAACATAGCAGAAACATGCCCAGCTTCTTTTATTCATTTGTTTCATTCATTAACAAAGTAAGGACGGTGGAAGGAAAGCATTTCAATGCCTTGCCCTTCATTATTATTGTTATTATTATTGCTGCTATTCAAATCCCTTGCAATATATTTCTTATTATATAAAACCAGTCTATAAATCACACAAAACCCTCCAAAAACTCCCCCTCCCCAATACTATGTACATATAAAATACATTGTGCACATATATTTGTAGTTCATTTACACATATAATGGTTTGTGTGTGTAAATGTGTACATATACAGATATATATATATATATGTATTATATATATATTTCCTAGAAATATTTGATTAGGTCAAAAAGATTGGAACAGTACTATTTTTAAAACCAAATTTTAAGAAATCTGTATTAATTGTCAGATTTTTATTTTTTAAGTCAAAAATTGGTTGACTATTTCTTATTCTAGTAAAATGTTGATGTTAATTTCTTTCATTTATTCAGAAATTGTTAAATTTTATTTTTTAATATCTTTGTGACTTCATAGAAACATAAAATGATGAAATATAAACACAGATAATATAAATTGACATATTTTAAAATACATGTTTTCTTGAAACAATTGCTTTCATGCTTCAAATAAATGTAAAATATCTATGTATCAGTCAGAATTATTAAGGAATTACATATATGGAGAGAAATGTACCTACAAAAAGTGCAAAAAATTTAAATTCTGCAAAATTGTTTTCCATTTCTTATATTTTTTCGTTAATGTTTTCCTGTTCTCCTCAAGCTTAATTTGTTATTTAAAATAATTGTATTCAAGCTGCTTGCATTTTCCTTAGCTTTCTTTACTGTGAGATATATGAAGTAACCAACTTGACAAGTTTTTTTGCTAGCAAGTCTGAAGAAGGTTTTAGGCTAGGTCACTGCTAATACAATCTAAAAAATTTTCTAGAGAGCACTATTACATACTTTGGAGGATAAAAAATATTCTAGTAAATGTGATTTTAACGCTAGTACTAGTTTAGAAATATTGGATTTGTGGCATTTTGGGAATTTGTACAATTTAAGTTCTCTCATCTTTGAATTCTGAATTCATTGCCTATACATACTTGTAAGAATTGTTTGAAGACCTTGAGTACCAAGAACGTGCCTAACACATTCAAACATCTTGATATTTTGTTTACCTTAGCATGCAGAACCACCACCTGAGACACTTTATTGATTTGCCTATTTTCAAAATTTAAAAATTGTCCCACTACAAAAGAAATCAAAGCCCTACAGTGTATGCCAAATAAGATGCCTCAAAATAAAATCACCGCCTGAGGCTTTTATTTACTTCTGAAAATTCTACTTATGGCTTAATCTTAACATGTATCTCGATAAATAAGGTATGATTATCTAAATGCATAAAATGTATCAATTTACAAACATGATGATGATAACTTTTGCAAACACAAGTAAAGTCATAGAAAATTAACACCAAAATCTCTATTGGAATGACTCGAGTTTTTTCAGTGACTGCAGCAATGTTGCAGTTAATACTTGCTAATCACAATTCATTAAACTGAACATTTCATATGAAATGTAATAACATTTCCTAACATTTAAAAGTAATAATAACAACTATAAGGTTTTTATTAAAATTTTATTATTTCCAAATTTTGCTACCAGTAGACTACAAGGGAGGTCATTGAACAATGGCTAATATTGAAAGACATGAAAGACAATGCCATAATTTTTTTAATTTTTCAGAATTTTCAGATTTACTAATTTTTATTTGACAAATATTTATAAATATGAGTTAATATTATATTTTTTTAATTCCCCAAATAAATAGAAGTTACAAGGAAGAGGGGAGGAAGGAGTTAAATATATTATTCTGTATTCATATTTATATTTATAAAAATATTTCAATTATGTTCTCTTTTAAAGATGGATAAAGATTTATAACCAGAGGAAATCTCTTCCTAAATTTAGCCCACTAAGAGTTAGGCACATAATCTAATCTAGGTGTCTATGAAGCCTGCAACCACTTCATAAATCTAAGATTCTTAATAATCCTGTATGCCACATATCCATCTTAAGTTGTGCTGGAATTTCCTCTGGAAAGTTAAATGATATTAATTTTGTCCCTACTCTTTTAGGATACATAAATATTGATTCAATGGAAGTTGAAATTAGAGTTGTTAAAGAAAGCATTTAGTCTGTATAACCTGAGTGCTTTGTTCAAATTGACTAAATTTTGTTTAGGCTTGCTGTGTGGGATTCATCTGACCACATGTAGCCACATGCAATAGCTATCGAAGGAAGTTTGGTTCACTTTCCCCTGAACCATCTACCACTACTCTTCATTCTACCATGAAAGCTTGGTGTAAACTGAGAAATATAATTTTCAGGCATGAAAATCTTCATGAAATAATTCCTGTCAAAGGTGTCAAAGAACAGTGATGACAAATATATATCACAAAAGTATTCGGAGGATTTGCCCAGTATTTCCCTGGATTTTACCATTACATCAGACTTAACTAACAGCTGTGATAGTAAAACATTAATGTCTCACATGTCAACATTGGTATCATTCTTCAAAGTCTGGCATGACATAGTTTCAATATTCCTTCTTGTTTGGTTTGAAGTGGTTCATATCTGTTGAATCAGCATATCAATAAGAGCACAAGTCAGAAACATAAAAAATCATTGCATCAGGGAATTCAGAAGACACAGATGTAGATCCCCGAGGTCTAATCTTGTGATCCCAGCTGGTATGAAAGGCTCTGTTGCTGTTCTTGGTTATTGCTGTGGCATATTCTTAAGGTGAAGAACATCTCAGTTTGTCTTCTCTAAAATGTTAAAATAATGGAAATGCTCATCACCTCTTTCATCACAGAGGAAAGATGTAGCTGACTCGAAGTCAGCTCTCAAGCAATCCCTAGCATTGTGAAAAGAGTGGCTGAAATGAAAGCTTTAGATTGAGGATATAAAAAAATTGCTTCCATTCTCTAATTCAGGTTTTCATTCTATTATGAGTAGTACTAGAATAATGATTTTGATCTAAAGTAGAATTTTTTTTTCTCATTAATAACGAGAGAGACACTTTTATGACCCCGAACTTGTGTTTCAAAAATTATTTGAGATTCTATACAAAATCAAGAATACCATACTAAAATAAATGAAAATTCCTATATTAGTGTCTAAATACATCTCTTTGTCAGGAAGATTCTCATGACTTAGATATTAATATCAGTAATGCTATTTGTAGCATTTGCAGTTAAAACTGAATTGTGACAAAGGGAGTGAGAGTGTATTTTGTCAAGGTAGGTTTTATTGTTTGGACTCTGTATAGCACTAAGTCCCCAAAACGCATTACAGAGGAGGTTAACCTGTGCATGAAGCAGCAGTTCACTGGTTTTCATCTGAGAAAAACAAAACATGCAGTGTTCAAATCTGTGATATACTATGAGGCTCCAACTTCAAATATAAAAGAAGTTAAGAGTTGTAGAGAATTTTTTTTTCCTCTGAAAGACCTTTATCCAATATGAGAGAGCACTGTGATAGATCTCACAAAGTTTTTTGGTGAAAGGAAATTCACAAAAGTGAACCTTGTGAATTTGAAAACTATGAAAGTTTAGATGATAAAGGTATGAGCAGAAATGTATGAACAACAACTGGTAAATATTTAAGACATTTCCAAGCTAATCAATATCTGGAATTGCTAACTTTAGTGTAAAAATAAATAGTGAAAACATACAAGCAAAAAATCTATATTTTCTGAAGTAAATGGAAAAAGGTTATAAAATATAAATGAGGCCTCTTTCCCCCAATATAGAGGCCTTCAGCATATACAGACAGAAAAATATGAAGGTTTTATAAATAAATAATAAACCAGAAGCTAGAAGAGATTGTGAATATGGAAAGGAATAAGAAAATGCAGTAAGAATTTTGCAGAACAATGCTGCATTATTTAATTTAGCATAATTATAATTCCACAATTACATAATCAAATGATTTAAAATAAAAATGCTTTTTATAAAATCATACACTAAATTTAATTTATTTTAATGATTTATTTTTTAAAAAATTATTATCTAATACAATGTGGTGAGTTGAACTTGGCTGGTATACACACTCTAACCCAGCTGCATTTCACCTCCTGTTCTTTAAGGGTGGTGGTGGGGGGGAATATAATGCAAAAGCTTGTGCGTCAAAATAATTCATATTTCAAACTTTCCGTCATGGCCAAAACAGATAAAGTTTGGAGAAAGTTAGCTTAGTTTATTGCCAGTTAAAAATATAGTTGCATAGTGATAAACAAAGTCAAAAATAAACCCACCCTCCTTTCTTTGCCATTTCAAGTTCATTCCTTGCTTCCTGACTCTTCTGTCTCCCCAGCCCCCACCTCTAGCAGAGTATGGGTGCTGTGGTCAGTCCATAACAGGACTTTTCTGCTGCTCCCTCCTCCTCACACTTGTGGCGCCTTTGCAAACAGGCTGGCATCAGTGCCTGCCTCCTTCTCACAAAGGTTACCCCTGCAGCCCTCAACCCCCAGGACTTGCTGAATGAAGGGGATGCATAGCCAAAGGTGGCAGTGTCATTACATGGATGAAAGGTTGTGAAAAAGCAGGAGGCAGCCTCTCAGGGGTTTGCTGTCTGCAACCTGCAACACAGGGCTAGTGGGTCTAGTCATTAATTGCAATTTAGGATGCACTAAAAATTTTCTTATTTAACCACTAAATAAATTCATATTTAGTTACACAGTTGGCAGCTTGGACATATGTATGATGAGTGTACCATCCAATTTACCGGAGTTTCCTGTGAGCAAAGCAATTTACTGCTACTGTTGCATTGATAGTACAATAGCATTACTTTTGCAATTGAATTGCAGGTATTGCATATATCCTGAGAGTTAAAAGAAAATGGAAGTTGGCAGGTTGAAATAATGACTTGATAGAAAAGGAGGTAAAAAGTGCTGATTTACTCTCAGCACGCCATTTCCATCACTCATGGTCTCTCCTTCACTTGAAAATAGGACAGCCTTTAAGATCACCAAAAAACACAAACTGGACATATCAGGCCACTTACATATCTTTCATATACAACAAAAACACAAACTCTCATATCCATTTACTGGCTTATCTTATACATGTTTTTACCTGTACATGCTTTTCATAGTGTTTTTAAGAAATATGTAATATATGCTAAAACATAACTGCAGAATGACTTTTACATCTTCATAATCTTCATGAAATATATATATATATATATATAAATACTGGTAAAGTAATTGAATTTGGCACAACTGTCTTAAAAACACATTTTAACAACATTTTAACTTCAGAATTATTTTCCAGGATTTTTTTTTATTTTCAGTGCTTGACATGAATTGGAGGAATAAGAATACTCTTCCTCTTAAAGCATCAAACAATTGGTCTTTGTCACCTTCCCTACAGCTGGATATTTCCCTACACATAAAAGAGTCTCATGGGAACTGATGCAACTGTTTTCAGCTAAGCTCAGCCTATGCTATGCCAAGGAAAACAAGGTCTACCACTCTATGAGTAACTTTACACTTTTTCTGTCACGCAAATCTCAGACAGCTCTTTGACTGCTGCACTTCTGTATACTGTCAAGTAATGTGTAGATTTCCTTTGTAGTGCAGAATTTATAAGCCAAAATAAACAACAAAGAAGCAATGAAGAGCTCTGCCAGA
>JACBWW010000048.1:5222746-5244181 GCA_020086605.1 Lanius collurio
TTTTTTTTTTTTTTTTTTTCCTCTGGCATTTTAAGTATAAATTCCAAGTAATTTGTTTTTTAAATTAATCTGCCAAGTTAAGCATATGTAAACCTGAACTTCATCTCTCATTATAAAACCTCCTCTCTCTTTCTGAAATCTGTTTTTGAAAAATCAAAGTGTGTGTGGTGCTGTTTAATGAAGCACCAAAACAAACTGATGTTTTAAAGGAAGAGCCTGGGTTTTTTTGTAACATGTAAAATCATTAACAACTCCCCCCAGCCTCAAAAAAAAAAAAAAAAAAAAAAAAAAAGAGATAAAAAACTGACAAGGAGAAAAACAAGACTAAAATTCTATAGTTTTATCCCTGTGTTTATTCATGGACTGCCTTCATGCTGATGCAATACTCATTAAATATCACTTTATTCTTGTACTATCATCAAGGCCTTCCTTAATATTCTCTGATAGCATTGAGGCCTCCTACTTTTATCAATCTCCAATGACACAGATTCCACGCCTTCTCTGAAAACTTGCTCTAATACTTGGTTCCGTGGTGAGACAGATTTTCTACACAGGGTCAGAATTTCCCAAGATTTTTCAATTTGTGTTTATTGCCTCCTATCCTTCTGCTGTCCAACTTGGGGAAAAGTCTACCTGTCATCACTGTGATGTTCCATTAGGAAGCTGCAAAAAGAAAAAAGAAAAATGCCCTTTGACCTTCTAGAGGTAGAAAAATCTCTAGTTTTCTCAAGTGTTGAGGAAACTTCCCAGTCTGACCATTCCCAAGACTCTCTGGCAGTCACACTTCCAGTGCCAGAGATTTTCACTGCTGGAACTGAAGGAACTGAAACCCCTTCACATTGGGTGGCTCCAGTGACTCGATGGGTGCCTGGCTTGACTCCCCACACATCCTACCCACACAGTCAGACCAGGTTTCCTTTCCAGTTTCCTTACCCAGGTTTCCCTTAGCAGAATCTCAGATGTTCTATTTCATAAAGCCATTTGTTTTTCACGGCACAGTGACACAGAAACAGCCCACTCTGCCTCATTTTTTTTCACAAAGAATATTCACTCTTAATTATGATCACAGATGAATTTACAGATTTTGGTGTCTGAAATTCTAGCTTTGGGATAACACTTAGAGCATGTGGTCATGAAATCTCATCAAATGAGAAATTATTTGCAAAGCAGAATGTTATAACTATCACTGTGGATGAGAGCTGCATTAAATTTCTTACTGTTAATGTAGATCATGGGTTATTTTCAATAATATTAATAACAATAGTCTGGAAATAGACTGAAATAATAAATCAGAGGCTGAAATCAAGCAAATGATAACCAAATTTCTGAACTATCAAACATATAAGTTACATAGGCAAATCTGAGATTGTTTGCTTAGCTAATTATCATCAGGACAGGTCTAAAATGAGAGAAAAAGACATAGGATGTCTGTGATTGATAACCAAATAAAAATTCAATTAAAAAAAAAAAAAAACCACAAAATAAATTTCTCCAATGAAAGGATATTTTGCCAGATATCTTCTCTGCATTCAGCATATGTTTTGGACAGCTCAGATTTCAAATAAAAGAAATATATATAAGAAATCCAGAACTGATTTTTAAGCCAAAAATGTTTATTTTTATTATCAAGTAATACTATCTGGGATTTTTTATAGTTAATCTTTTCTTATGCCTTTGACCATGATCATAAGCTTACTATCATTACATGAATATTAGTTTTCCCATTGGAGACAGTGGTACTAGGACAAGAAGCCTGTTGCTTTCTCCTTTAATTTTTTTAGAAGTTTTAGGTGAGTCAGGTTGTCCCTCTGGGTATGTGTGTGTTACAAAAACTCAGCATAAATGTTCAAAGACAGTGTTTTGATTGTTTGGAGAAAAAAAATGTTGTTGAAAATATTGTAGCATCCTGTAACAAATAGGTAACACAAATAACTAGAAGTTCTGTTCACTATGTGCCTAATTGTACCACAATAGCAGTCTATAATTATTTTCAGATTCCTAGATGTGTTACAAAAGCATAGATAAATAAATTAATTAATATAAAACGAATCATTTGACTGGACGATGTTGGGTTTGTTGTGTTTTTTTTTTTTTTTCAATTTCTGCTAATGCATTAGTTCTGTGGATGCTGCTCCACAAAGTCTGAAATGACCTTTTTCAGTCCTAGCTTGAATTAGTATATTAACAGCAGTAATTCTGCAGTCCCAAGACTGATGATGCTGTAATTTTCCAGTCTAATCATACTGAACTTCAAACATATTCAAAGCAATTCGATTGAAGTTACTGTCTCAGAAGTGTTTTTGCAATATATGTGAATTACACATGAGGACACAACCATTAGACAAGCATTCATCAAGCTCTTTGGAAATGAAATAAAGGAAGATACTTCCCTAAGGTAGCAGCTCATGTGAACCTTGCCCCAGTCTTTGATTATATTTAGACCTCACATGAGTATAAACTAGAAAAAAAAATAGAAAATCTAAGCAGAATCTAACTTTTTTTAGTGATCATTGGCAGCTGATGCCAGCTATTAAACTTGAGATGCAATGAATAGTTAAAATACATGTCTCCATCCACTCACACAGCCCACAGACAGCCATGGACAACTGCTGTCATGCTGAAGGGCCAAGACAACATTGAAACTGTTGCATATCTCAGTATTTTGAGAAATCAACCAGCTGCAGTAAATGATCTGATTTTCCAAGACCCTGGTACTGATGCTTTTACTGTCATGCATGTGTTATCTGCAGACCATGTGTATATGGGTGAGATAGAGAAATCATTAACAACCTGCTATGCCCATCTCACTCACACCTTAGTTTTTATGTCACAGAGTGACCCAGATCTTTTTTTGAGATTATCTCACTCTATATTGCCTTGTGTCAATGGAAAACCCCATAGTAACTTTATAATCTAATAGTCATTTGGATGACAGAATTGCTGAAATCAGGAGTCCTCTGGAAACTCTCTAGTCCAACCCAACTAACCCAAAATGGGTCAGTAAAATTTTTGATCCCCTTCACTCTCTACTTACCAAGTCTCTACTTCATCAGATAAATTTAGTATAATGTTATGACAAGCCTTAAAAAAATAAAAATATCATTCAGTGCTCTCCCATTACACACAGAGCCAATCAACTCATCATAGAAGTCTATGTCATAGGCTAAGCATAGTTTCTAACTCATAAATTCTTGTTCTTATCTCCCATTCTCTTCTTGTCCATCATATCCTTGGAATCAAGGTGAAATTCAGCAGGTGAAGTTCTTTAGTTCTTCATTCTTTCTCCTCTTGGAGATAAGAATTAAATTTGCCTTCTTTCAGTCCTCAATACCTCTTCTAATCAACATGACTTTTCAAAGGCAATCAGGGGTCTTCTGAGTCCTGTGTTGGAGGTCCCTTCCTGGAGGTTGATAAATTCCCAGCTGAGCCCAAATTTTTTCAAAACATGCTTCTCTATGGGACCTGACAGGCTTCATTCCAGGGTACTAAAAGAGCTGGCTGGTGTTATTGCAGGACCTCTCTCTACTATTTTACAATGGTCTTGGGAGTCTGGGGAGGTCCCAGCCAGATGGTAGCTGCCAAATGTAGTTTCAGTTTTCAAGAAGGAATTTTATGATTCTATGAAGACCAAGGTGAAGGATGCATTGAGTACCTTGAACATTGCCTTATTTTCTGCTACAAGTTTATTTGCTTGTGGAACTTCACCATCACTGGACCAAAAATGTCCCTATTTTTATTTTTTTCTGATCATAATATCATATAATTATAGAATAATTTAAGTTTGAAAAGACCTTTATGATAATTGATTCCAAATATAAACCTAACTCAATCAAGTTCACCACTGAACCATGTTCCTAACTTCAATACTTTAATGATTTCATAACTCTCAGCCACTTCAGACAACCAAATTAAAGAGTAATATAGGCTGCAAGAAATCTCTAAGAGTCACCTTTCACTCTCTCTCCCATTTCTGAAAGCCAGACCTATTCAGATCAACTTGCTCACACATGAGCTTGGGCAAGTTTTGACTGTCTCCAAAATGAAGCTTCCACAACCACTAAATATGCTCTGACCAATTTATTTTCCTGTAACATTAACTGACAATTTTATACATTTTGTTGCAGCTTCTGACCACTGAATTTCATCCTTTTGCTGTGTATCTCTGAGACAATAATGCTAATATCTCTCTCCTAAGTTTTAATTGTCAGTTCTATGTTCAGCATGATGCAAACTATCTTCCTAGAATTTACCTTATTTTTTTGCATAGCAACATTTTTCAACACCAGGCACAGTTTTTTAAGGTCCTCTAAGACCATCTAGCCATCAATACTATATTTAAATTACTTATTATCTTTTCCAAACTCACAGATGTTACCCCTTAGCTTTTTCCAGGGTGATAATGGAAACTGAATAAAATTGATCATACCAGCCATCCTGAGAGTTCTTTCTGTTGATCTTTCTCTGTCGTGAAAAGTCACCATAAAGTCATATAATTTTTTTCAATTCCTTAATCAATTCTTCTAGTAATTCTGACTATCATCCCCCCTTATGCTCAGGGACAATACCCACTGCTTGCACTGAGGGCTCTGGTGGTGTTGGCCCAAGGGCCACAGGACACAGACAGAGCTCTGTAGCTGGAAGAATAGAGTTGTTTTTCTGTATATAGCCTTCCTTTCTGCACATAAAAAGATTTTAACTATATCAGATCCAAGTACTCTTCCATGCTTGTTAATTTTCCCTCTATTTTTACTGAAAATAGTTCTCCATGTTTTTTCTATTCAGATTGGTTCTCCTCTAGTTAATGTGAAACACATCTGTCCCATATAGTTTCTTTAGGTTTTGCAGATGCAGCTGGCAGTGTTACACAAGCTGTTGTCAAGAGACTTGGACTCCCTGCTGGTCAGAACTCTAGAAACCTGAATGTCACCCCTAAATTTTTCACCTTCTACCTTTCACCTGCTACCTGCTACCGACCCCCTCTTCTGCCACCCCTGAAGATGCTTCATTCCTTTACTCTACAGTATCTCTTAAATAAGTTAATAACAAAGTCAGGCCTGGTCTTGAAGACTACTTATACTTCAGATTCAGAAAAACCTAAAAAATATGAAGAAGAGAGCAGGGTGAAGTGAATTTTATACTATTAGAAATTCCGACTCCCAATGAAAACTAAACATTTATTGCACTCTTTCTCATGGCTGAATGATACAAATTAAAAATTCACCAAGCTTACCAGCTTCCAGAAGTCAGCCTCAGATCTTCCTCTGACTCTTCCCATGCAAAACTTTCAGGAAAACTTCAGTGTTCTTTTGTTATTTACTACTTTCTTTAAATTGTTTAGGAAAAATGGCAAAAAAAAAAAAAAATGGAGCAGCTCTAAATTTAAAAGAGGTTCAAGTTCTATATAGATTTTTAGCCTTGTACTCCCACTGCCAAGACAAAAATATCTAACTAAGTCCCATTTTTCACTATTGTCAACTCTGACCTAAACGATATTTGAGGGAGAAATTAATGTCAAATGAGATAAATAAGTTAGATTTTCCAGAACAGGAACAGGACTGCAGTTGGATGACAGCTGTAAAGTGTTTTAAGCAAGTATAGCTGTAAAGAACATTTTTGTAGTAAGAATTCTGAATTCAGGTTAGTGCTCTGTTTTCTCTTTTTCCACAGTTTAGCCAGTTTCTTTCTTGATTAGACATCTTGTCTACAGCTCATTTCAGACACAATACTCACAATATTTCTACTTACATCTTCCCACTCAAGCCCTTCTGTTATAGAATTTGTAGGCCATGTTATTTTTTGGTGTCTGTTCAGTAGTGTTAAGCACAGTGTTATTCTACCAAAAGTTCAAGTCATCAGCTGTGTGGAAGAGAATTAGAATACATAAATTCTGATGATTTTGTTAGAAAAAACAGATGCAACAGATGCACTGCTGGAGACATTAAATTCCCTGTTAAATCTCAGAGGATAATAACAACAACAAATCTGACACCAGAAAATTGAATGCTAGGAGACATGAAGCTGAGAGAAGGAAAAGGTAGGAATTTGGTCATGGAGAGGTGGGAAGATAGCCAGAAGTTTGAATGTTATCTCAACTTGTTTCAAGGAACTGGAATGCTAAAAGAAATGAGTTTGTTATCTGTATAAATTTTTTTAAAAAAAGTAAACTACTATAAGTTTTTTTTTTAACATGAGTGATTACTGAAAATGTTTGGTGAAATCACAAATAAACAATATTTGCAAAACCTAGATTTGATCAGCCTTGTGCTCTGGGATCCAAATACCAAATCCCAGTGTTCTATGTCAGATATATTTTTATTATAAAATCATTAATGTGAAGTTATATTAATATAAATATTTCAAGAAAATTATCTTCATTTTGATAATCTGAAGTCAAACTAGTGTTAACTAGTCAAATTTCTTCATTCTGTGTTTAAATACATCTAAATGGCAGCTGTGGCACATTCAGCATCTTTTAAGTGTTGTCCTTTTATGATTACTTCCTTTCCATATATTTCCTTATAACATTACTTCCTAATCCAACTTAAGTTCTTATGCTAATTTATGCTAATGCATGATAATAAGTAATGCAGCCTTAGACCTGTGCAAAATTATCAAACACATCATATGAGGATCTCAGCTGAAACAAAGTATTTGAACATTCTGTTGATTTGCATCAGGATACTTCATATCTGACAAGTCGTTGCATTTTTCTGCGAAAATCAACCTGAAATATAATGTGGCTCCAAAGAACATAGCTTAAAGATCATACCATATGTATTTACATTTATTTTTTACTTTGAACTATGGTCCTTAAATGAAGAGTAAGCTGGGTAGCTGTGAGTGAGCAGGGTAGTGGAAATATATGTCTGAAAGAACATGCTGACTCCGAATCTGTATTTAAGACCATGATCTGTAAGATCATGACTGCATGATCATATATAAACAACTCCTACATTAAATTATATCTTGGTCAAAGACTTCTTTCTCTTTTTTCTTTATTTTTTTTCCATTCTGAAGTGATTCCTTTGTGTTTGTACTCAGTGGGATTCACTTCCATCAGCACCTAGGGTAAAGATAAATGTCTTCAACTTAGTTCTCAAACGGGCCTTGTTAAAACTTCAGTGCAAACATCAATTGACATTTTGAAGGTCATGACCAATCCCACTTAAAAGAAAGATTAAATAAAAGTTCAATTAATAATTCAAAAAACAAAAGTGCAAAGTTCACAAAATGTTATTAACAGCTATATTGTAGACACAATTAATTCTAGCATCTGAATCACATGACAAAGCCCATCTTGAGAGACCTATATCTTATTTTATGTAAGATATATTTACATTTTATATATCTTATTGTGACATTTAAAAACCAAGAATAAAATTTCATGAGAGAAAATAGTGTTGTTTTCAGGTGTTGGTTTTCTTTTTCAGTTGTTTTCTATCAGAAAATAGACAGCTGCTACTTATTAATTTTTGAAGTCTTTTCATAGTGGATTCTTTACAAGCCATTTATACCTTCATACACTGTTCATTCTTGTAAATTCCCTGTAATTTCAAACTGCAATTGTGAAAAATGATGCATATGAAGTAGCAATAGTAGAGGCAATTTTTTATAAATATGGACAAATAACTCCACACTAAAATCACCTATTTACTATGCACATATCTACATATGGGATGCCCAAATTTTTCAAGTATAGTCTAGTTCTTTATTGTTGATTCTTTAAAAAAATAGTAGTGTGTGATCCTAAACAAAAAGGAATTAAACCAAATTTGTTCTAATGGTGCTTGAACCCTCAGTAATACAGCATGTCTTGGAAAACAAAAATTTATACGAGGTATTTGTATACCTCACAAAATGAGATAGGAGGGAAGCTCTTTTATATGTTTGTAGTTTCTTAGAAATACACTCTTTTTCCTGCTATTCCTCATTATGAATTATATTTACTACTGTGGAGAACAAGAGACAGTAGTAGAACATATTAGTAGACCATAGTAGCAAATATCAGAAATAACAGAAAGAAATTTGCAAGGATAAGCTGTGTTTTCAAGTTTCTCTGTTTTCCTTCAACATACCTTACATTCTCATCCAGGAGATGCTGAGAAGAAAAAAGTTACGTAATTCTAAATTCTATGAACCCATCTCACCAGCTCCAAATAGAGCTGTTATATAGCAGAAGGGCTTTTCTTGTTTTTTACAATAAGTATTACTATCTTTCTACATATTGCTTTGGTCTAGTGCTACAAAGAAAGAAGAACAGGATTACACATGTTTACTTGTTGACTGTTATTCTGCCATTTTCCCCATCTTTGCTTTTCCTTATATTATTTTTTTAACTGCAATCTTGAGCAGGTTAGAGATTTGATGAATGTTCCCATTCTCATTTTCTGCTCATCTAAAATTTACCTCTGTCTTACTACCTTTGATATCTTTTGCTCATGGAATCTTGACACTCTTCAGTCATTTCTGGTTGCTTGATTCTACTTGTACTGTCACTAATCTCTTTTTGCAAATATGCTTCATCTTCCTGAAAATGTTAAAGGATGCAACTGCTCCAGTGCTGAAATTTTACCTTGTAACAAATTCTGCTCCAAATATTAAGAAGTTGAACAGCTTTTTACAACAATAATACATCAATTTATAAGTTACATAAATATAGGAAACTGTAGCAAGAAATTTGAGAGATATACTTTAGATGTTTCAATTATTATTAAACTTTATTTAGGGGACAAAATGCTTAGTGCAAAGAATTAAATAAAATAATTAATTAAAAGAATCATTTAAGACTGTAATCTGTACAGAATGGAGGCAAGCAGGTAAGAATGCACCTAATAATTTCTTTATGGTTTATGTTTGCACAAGACATGTTTACTAGGCAAAGCTTTTTAACATCTTCAGCATTTTTTGAGTTTGACAGTGTTTAGAAACAGATACTGCTTCAGCTAGAGTAGATTTAAGAACGAAGAGAAGAAAAAACCCACAAAAAATGTTAGTAGATAATTTGAGAGGAAATGGAAAAAATAATGTCAAATTGAATTTTTTAAAATATAAAGTTAAGGCTGTGTGAAATTTGGTTAATTCTGAATCTGTGTCTAGGTTGAATGCCCACGTAAAACTTTTTTTTAGATTTCTCAATTCATTTTTGAATCTGGTTCCTTAGTATCTAGGGCACTTATTGTACAGGAAGATACCCAAAAATATTTTGCAACACATGATGAATTACAAACACTTTACAGAAGCAGTGGGAGGTATTGTAACTCAAGTAGTATTGAGGGTCTTGTAAAGCCATCTGGCCAATTAAAATTAAAAGGGAAGAAATGATGAATAGTTGATCCCTTACCCACAAATGCACTGTTTATCTCTAACTCAGTTTAACAATAACTTAAACTAGATTTAGGATGCTATGAAAATTATCACAAGTGAAAAGAAATGTGAAGCAAGAGATGACTGCAATCTGTAGTGGACAACCAGACATCTGTGATAAAAAAAGGTACCAATTTTTCACAGTCCCTCACAGGTTACACAAAGAATGACTGCTCTGGAAGGAGAATGCAGAGAAGAAATTAACAAGCTCTAACATCATCTTAGAGTACCAGGACCCACGAAGATGCACTGGACCTCAGCCTTCTTTATGGAGATGGAGGAGATGTGATAAAGAGTTTCTTAGCCATAAAATGATATATTAGTAATAAATATGGAGCTATACTGACATACCCCATATTTTATAATATTACTCCACAGATGACTATCTGTGATTTGTATGTATGTAATGGTAAGTCAGAACACCTGTTTGCTGCTATTGTAGCATTCCTTTGCCTAGTTTCTGAAGAAAATAACCAGTGAGTGCACACAAAATATTTTGCTAGTATATTATTCCTGTAAGTGGCACCAGTCCTTCTGTAGTATGAGCAGGAGAGAATTCTAGCTCTTCTATGCTGTAGGAGAAGTGATAAAAGGGAGGTCTTTGGAGACACTGAGTAATTGGAGGGCCTCATACCTTTTCCAGAGTGTTGATTCCCATGTAGGTGGCATGATGAAGAAAAATTTGAGTATATTGTATACAATTTGTCATGAACTGCAAAAAAATAATACTTCTATCTAGATCCTCTTTGTTTTCAAGGTTATTACTGAGTAAAGAGTAAATAGGCATGAATAGAAGCAAATTAAGTAAACACTCAAATTTTCAAAGGTTAAATCTCTACAGTGTTCAAAAGCTGTTTCTAGTATGAAGCAATTAAAATTGAAACAAATGGGTACAATTAAGACAAGTAAAAAAATTTTACTGTGAGGTACAGTTATGTTAGATCAAAAAAAAAAAAAAAAAAAACAAAAAACAACCACATACCACATATGAGAGACTCAACAAATTGGCTGTTCAAAAAAGCAACAGGTACTTTGCTGATGCCAGGTTTGCACCCCTAAACTGACAGGGCAGAGGAAAGGTTTGGGTATGTGGTAGTCAAATTCTGATCGGCATAAAACAGAAGGGGTGCGCACCCCTTACCAGAGGATGGCCACAACAAACTCACTGATTGAGATCTGAATTATTGTGAACCTGATAACCTGTGACTGATGTCTTAAACAAGCTGTTTTCTTGCCAGATAAGGAAAAACGTTTGATAAGAAGCAGATCCTGCAGAGGTGGTGTGATACTTGTGTCATGCAATTTCCCCTCTGATAGGCACAATTGGCTCAACTAAAGTGAGAGAAGTGGGGCCAAACAGCAGCCATGTCATTAAAAGGGGCCATAAATCATCAGAGTCCACTGAACCACCCCCAGGCTCATTTCTGGGGCCTTCCACAGAGGACTGTGCACTATCCACAGTGTTGCAAAAGGCAGTTACATACCTGCTTTCCATTTCAATCAAATTGTTCTGAAATAAACATGCCATATATACATCTATATAAACACTGGTCCTTCAGTGTTGTTTCACTCTGTTTCTCCCCAAATAATCTATTAACAAGAACTTCAGTTACCCTCGCCTTCAGGTGAAGGTCATAACACCATGTACATTGTTAAGAAACAATTCCAACACATAATTCACACAGAAGTTATAAGTATGTTGGCCCAGACTGGATATCGTTTCACAAAATGATTTTGGAATTAAATTTCTGTCGAATCTCCATTCCTCAGGCTTCTCAGAACATAACTGTAAATAACCTAGAGCAACCTCATCAAGCTCTGATGTTATACACATGTCAAGTAGGAAGTTAAGCAGGAAGAACTTATGGGCTCCCCTGCAAACTGTTTTTACCCCGTTTTTCCACAGGTCTTCAGAACACATCCACTCCAAAACAGTTAGTATGGAGACTTGTGTATAAAAAAAATAAACAGTAGGAACAAAGATATTGCCTGATTTTGTTTGTTTTCTTTGCAAATGTATTTCTTGTGTGGGATGGGGACTGTACTTTTGTCAGAAACAGAAAAGGATTATGAGATCATATGCATACGTAATTTGTGATACCAAGAGCCATCAGAGTAGACAAAGTTTTTAAAAAAATAAAGAATAGAAGAAAAAAAGAAGCATGAAAATAAAAGATAAAGCTCTAAAAATCAGTAGGCATGTGAATGTTTGTAGTTGTATTTCGAGGCTAAGTATATGCACTGGGAACATACTGTTAGCTTGATCTTGTACAAACATCTTGAGTTCTTATTGCTGTTGTGTAGTAGGTCAAGATTTATATTGTGAAGTGTACATTTACAATCCTTTCTACCCACGCTAAGTACCTTTAAAAATGCATCATCTGAGACAAATGATCAAGAGCTCATTGAAAAAATGCTGCACATTTATAACTGACTATGACTTTATTACAAGTCACAGACCATACATTACTTAAAATCTGGTCAGTACAGCAGCACAGCAAGGAAAACAATGTTTATATCGTACTGCAAGTTGGGTTTTTTTTTAGTTGTTGGGATTTGGGTTTTTTTCTGGTTTTATTTTCCCTACAAGGTGTCTTCTGGTAATGACGATTTTCTGAGCATTTCTGTGGCTACAATTCTGTACAGGCTGCTTAATTAACTTTGAGTGTCAGAAACCCCTGACTTTGCATACTGTACAGATTTGGACCAGAACTTTCATAACAACACACACAGTTTGCTGGATTTTACTTCATAGATAATCTCTCTCTGTATATCACTGCCAATATGTAGCGACATTCTCAGCAGTCTATATATCATTACTATCCATGATGGGCTGGCCTGAATAACTCTCCTTCAACAATACTATCTACGACACAGGTTCTGTTTTCTGTTTAAACCTAATTTCTAGAATGCAGGTGTTTTTGCCACGTCTGAATTAAGCCTTATCCAATTTCAGCCTCCACAGCCTGGCTAGGACTGAATGCAAGCTACCTTGCATCCTTGTTTCCTTAAAAAGAGGAACTGAGGCTCCAGCAGACATCTAATCTACTCAATTAATTGTCAAGTTCCCTGTGTTGTTTTGCAGCATGTCTGCAGATAATAAGTTCAAGAGCATCAGAAAACCATAAAAACCTTGAAGGAATTATTTCTGACTTTTGCAGAAGTTATTTCATATATTAGTAGAAGTCTATGGGTGTACTTGTGTCACTTCATGAGTTTCTCATCAAAGAGCAATAGCTCTGGTAGTGTTAATGAAAGAACATGTAAAGCATGCAGTTCTTTACTCTCCTTAGTAGGTCACTCTACTTCATAACTGTGATTCAGTGATTCTGTAACTGCACTTTGATAGAAATAGATGGGGAGCTTCTGGGATAGAAAGACAAAAATCATGACAGGCATCTGAGAGTATGAAAATATTCTTATCTCTAATTAAAATCACTGAAATGTATAGTCATGGACTAGTCACAGTAATTGTTTGTCCCGATCACACATTATGAATTTAGCATATGGGCTGTTCTGCTGAAAGCTTTTATTTCCATACCCTCCAACTCTCAGAGCTAAAAAAATTAACAAATAATGTTGAACAAGACTCAAACAGTGCATTTATATTGGTTCTCAGCTTGTTTTTTTTCTGTGACATTATCATCAAAAAGGACAGTGAATGCTTTTCTATCATGAGCTAAACTTTGTTTTATTTCCGTGTTCAATCTGGATTTTAAAAATAGAAAGATATCTGATAATAGAATTTATATACACTTTAGCCAAAGGACACTCATGTTCACTAAGAGGTTGATGCTTTTTTCTTCCCTTTGGGCTCTCTGAAGGAGCTCTTGACTCCATGCAGCTGACATGCTAAAAGCTGAATAAACCCACACTATGGAACATATAATTGTGCTGGTAGCTTTTATTTAAACAACAACAAAAAATTACACTAATAGTCATTTCCCAAGGATGGTATCGTGTGTCTTGTTATTCTGTTCAATGCATATGGGTAGATTTTGTTCATTTATATAATGACTGAAGTAATTCACATTATTCTTGTTTTAGATCAATAAGAGTGTGTGCTGGGTTGACCCTGGCTGGGTGCCACATGCCCATCAATCATTCTGCTCTGCAGCTGAACAGGGGAGAAAAATGCAATGAAAGTCTTGTGATTTGAGATAAGGACAGGGAGAGATCACTCACTCATTACTGTCATGGACAAAACAGACTCAACTTGTGGAAATTAATTTAATTAATAATCAAACAAATCAGTGTAGAGCAATGAGAAGTAAAACAAATCTTAAAAATATCTTCCCCCCATCTCTCCCTCCTTCACAGGGACTACTGGCCACCTTCCTGAGAGGTGCAGGGAGAGGAGGAATGGGAATTATTGTCTGATCATTACATGTTTCTTTGGCTGCTTCCTTCTCAAGGGGACGAGTCCATGTTCCAGTGTGGGATCCAGTCCTCCATTAACTTCTTCAATGTGAGTCCTTCCCATAGGCTACAGTTCTTCATGAACTGTTCCAGCATTGGTCCCCCATGGGGTCACAAGTCCTACCAGGCTACATGCTCCAGTGTGGGCATCTCTTTTCACAGGTCTCCAGGTCCTGACAAGAACCTGCTAAAATGTGGGCTTTCTACAGGATCGCAGCCTTCTTTCAGTCATCCACCATGATCCTCCATGGGCTGAATGAGGACAGCTGCCTCATCATGATCTTCACCACAGGCTGCAGGAGAATCTCAGCTCCAGCATCTGGAGCCCCTCTTTCCCTTCCTTTCTCCCTGACCTTGCTGTCTCTATGCTCTCACATATTCTCACTCTTCCCTTCTCTGGCCTCTATCATTTCCGTGCCATAATTTATTTTTATTTTCCTTCTTAAATATGTGTTCACAGAGGCATAACTACCATCTTTGATGGGCTTGGCCTTGACAAGCTTTGGGTCTGTCTTAAAGCAGCTGGCATGTACCGTCAGACATGGCAAAAGCTTCTTGCAGCCTTTTAGAGAAGCCACTCTGGCAAACCCCCGCAGCCTGCCTCACTAGCAAAACATGTCCGTGAAAACCCAATACATACTGAAATCAGAATCCACCATTTTGTTTTCAGAAAAGCCTAATTATTGTTAAATTAATATTTGACATAGAATTGCAAATGTGAAACCATATCCTTGGTCAACATAAATTAGCGCAGGTCCATAGAGCTCAATCGTGTTACGCAAATTAATCCGACCTGACGGTTGTCTGATCTTCTGTTATAATTAGGATTGTAATCTCAAACCTCTGGCAAGATATTGTTCAAACAATGGGGAGCAGTAAGAACTGGTATATTTACTAATTGTAGGAAACTATATACAGACTTTCAAAAAGAGATATTCTCGGGTCTTTGAACAAAGTACAGATCTGTAATTAGAGCAGAATGTGAAAATAATTATTTAATTAGCTTGCACATTCAATTAAATTTAATGAAGTTTCCATATAGAAGATACAACAAAGTTATCTCTTTCTCCTTGTTTTATAGTATTCTACTGTTCAGGCATTGAAATGAAAATTTTATTTTAAAGAGATAGAGTCATACAGGGATATATAAAAACCACAGGGAAATATGCTTAATCTACATGAAGTTGTATGAATAACTTCTGATGAATTTGTTTACAGGAAAAATATTCATAGATGTTGGAAGGGCAATGCTGATTTTAGTAGAATTTATTTATATAAACATACTGTGGTTATTATTTGATTTCCAGGTAAATAAAAATAAATTTCAAAGAGGATTGCAATTTATCTTTGGATATTTTCCATAACCCTTCATTGATCGAACATGGTAATAACAATGGTGAAGACAGATATTTCAGGGCAACTGAAGAATCTAGTTTAAACCTAGAAGAGGTTGAATGATCTAACAAAGTTCAACAAGTTGGTGACCCTACTCATACAGGTAGAGTCCCTAACGTAAAGAAAAAAGAAAAAGGACAAAGGAAAAATAAATCTTTATCTTTTGACAAGTTTTCAGTCCTTTGCCCTAATAAGCTAAACTAATAAACGTGTAAAGGGTAAAGTGGAGATTAATGCTACTCTACAGTTTTGCCCTAAAATCAGAAGCTTTTTCCAGCCTTTTCATAGTAAATCTTGACTATGAGACCAATACAGAGTAGCAATATGTGTGAGACCCATAACATATTCCCAATAGCAGTTGGAGCAGTGAAAACCATTGCTCTCAACAGTACTGATCTTAAGCATGAACCAAAATCAAATCTGTCTTCACTGAATGTTCTCTCTCCCCTTTCAGTCAGTAGCTAACAATGAGGCTTAAAAAACATTCTTCATTGCCTATTCCTTTTCATTTTCCTCCAGACAGTAATTTAGGCACTTCCTTTTAAAAAAACTAATAAATAGCTATGGAGTTCATGAATTTTTCTGAAAATTTTTAAAAACTATCACGTTCTTTATGTTCATAACACTTTTTGCACAAAAATTTTCACCATTTAATGGGCCATTCCAAGTCTGTATAAGGCAGGTATCCCTCAAAAGAGGAAAGTACTATGTAAATAGTAGATATTTAATTTAAAACATTATTTCTTACAATAAGTCCTCACAAATCTTGTAATAATTATTTTCTTCTCTATCAATAACTTTCTGACTGCATGTATCTCATGGGAAAAAGACAAGATACTCTGTGTTCTTTTGCTGTTTGTTCTCAGTCTGCAGAAGATTCATAAAAGTCTGAAGATAAAATACCCACCAAGAACTGTTAATAAGGCTACTCCTGTGATTTGCTACAAAGAAATTCAAAATAAATCTTTCAAAACCTGCAAAGAATCAGACAAGAACAAAGAAAATACAATGTTGGCATGCAGTCTGCAAACATCTATACGGATGAAGAAATTTGTGCTCAGAAGTGACCCTGCAATTTAAAAAGACCTGAAGTTCACATCATCCTCCTAGTCTCCAGATTATTCTGAAGTATTGTTTTTAGCCATCTATTAACAATAATTTAGGACTTATACTACCCAAATGCACACATACATGACATTTGCATAGAGGGCTCATGGTAACTTCATGTGAAGGACAACTGAAGTTCATATTTAGTCCCACAGATCCAAACACATTTCTTCTTGCATGTCACCTGAGAAAGACACCATTAGTCTCCATGAAACTCAAAGTATGTTATGAATATCCATTCTAAGTAACATCCTACTATACCTGAACACCCTACATTCAAAACCACTGATTAATACAGAAAGTTGAATTTCAATAAGAAACAAACAAACAAAAAAACCATAGAATAACTCCCTCAAAGGCTGCAGTATTTTCAATACCTTTTTCTTACTTCTATTTTTTTCACTGAATCCTTTGAACCTTTCCAAAGCATATTATTATCTTTGATACACACATTCTGTATTTTCCTGGTGAGAAAAATATAACACCTAGTAGGAGACTGATTCATATCACTTTTTGGATACAGAGTTACAGCCAGAATCTTCATTTAAATTTAATTATATTTAATTAATTTAAAATAAATATAATTTTATACAATTGCTTTTTTTACTCCTTGTAATTAGGTTTAATCAGAACTTTAATCCAGCAATTTTTTATTTATTAGTAGTGGTAAGAGAGTGAGACAGATCATTACCTCTTTTCCTGTTTTTCAATGCAAAACTCAGATTTTAGTTTCTGTATCACTAGGCTTTTACACTCATTTAATTCCTTAAATTGATTTGTTACGATTTTTACTGAGTTATAATTTTTGAAAACAATAAATATGTTTACTTTTAATGACCCAACCCATTATACTTGTTGCTTGAGCCTATGATCACAAAAAAAACTGAGCCAGATCCTTAAATCTTTATCTTTATATACTTATTTTCAGGTAACCAGGTCAATTCTTGGCACTTGTGGAGAATTAGTCACTTCTTTCAAAAGCATAAGTTTCAGTTAATGCATGAGTTGAAGATAATAACAGAGACAAATCATCTTTAAAGTGAAAACACTGCACTCCAGTGCAGGTCAATTAATGTAAACATGTGACTTCACTCCTCTAAAACAAAATGCAGGCAGCCCTTAGAGACTGGATTAGCAAACACGAGATGAAAAAAATACTGTGATGTTTTGATTCCTTCTTAAATTTTGTTGTTTTCCTAATTTTTTATCTTTATCTTTTATATGTTTTGTTCTGTCTTTTTCACTTTCTGTTTGTTGCCTAAAAAATCCATCTCTCTCATTCTTTCCTCCACTCCCTACCCGCCATACCAGGGAGTAGTTTTGTCTCCATCTTCTCCATGGTCTCTCATTTGGCAGTGTAGACAGCAGTAAGTCCCCTCTAGAATTTTCTTCTTCAGGCCAAACAAACCCATTTGTCAGCCTCTTCCCGTATTTCATGGGGTCCTGTGGCAAATGACATAGCTGGGAGTGGCTGTAACTCAATCATAAGGGATGAGACAGGAGTGAGATTGTAATCTAAGGTCAAGAGACACACAAGTCTTTGTGAGAGATGCAGAGAATCTTTACGAAGAACTGACTGAGAGCACCTGCAATGGTGACAGCCTCTTCAGGTGCTTCAAAAATCTGAATGGACTGGTCAAGTACAGATATTCTCCACTCAGCCCTTTACTTGATAGGATCTGGAGTAACTCAGGGAGACACCTGAAAGAGACCAGTATCACACACAGAACAGACAGGACTCCTGCACTGGCCAACATGACCTTTCTCCAGGACTGAATTTTTTTCCCTATGGGAAAAGGAGGTCATGTCTCTCTTGTCAGCAAAAAACATGTCTGTAAGGGAATGTGTATTGGTGCTCGAGTCCATTTCCTATTGAACCACAATCAATTTGGTATTAAACCACAAGAATTTTGGTGATATCAGAAGTGGGATATCATTAGACTAATCAGATATCTGCAAGGTGGGGATGGCTGAACACCAGGTTCTGGAGGCCATGGAAGAAGCTGTCTCTGGGTAAGGGATATCTGTCATGATAGAAGGGTGTATGCAGATGCCTAATTCCCAAGTTTGGCCAGTGAGCTGCAGAGTTGTTCATGGCCTCAGGGCAGGCCAGAGAGATGGAGGTGCTACTCAATGGTGAGCCAGAGAATAAAGAGTAAATATCTCACAAGAGACTTACTCAGGAGATATATCATTCCAAACTATGTGCCATCATAAAAAAAAATCCTCAGCAGAGAAAACTATTTGCCATATTTTTCTGATATAGCTTTATTTTGCCTTTTGAGATCATTTAGTAATCTAATTTGAGCTAGTTTGGAAGTCTATTGTTTGGTAGTTCAATGTTATAAATCTTAATAAATTAATAAAAAATCTTCCTATATGGATTGTTGTGAATAGGTAAATTACATGGAAAATATCTGGAGTTTTTACAGAAGAATTTTTTCTGTATCCAGAATTGGTGAACCAAGTCTTTTCACTAAAATTTTGTGCTCAGTTTAAGGACTGTTAGTTTGTTCACTGTTAGTGCAACAAACTTATTTACATACTTCTGTTAAAGATGTGAGGATGAAAAAGATGAGATTTCTATAATTTCATTTTATATTCTAAAGTATATACAATACACTAAAGCTCAAGAGGATAGAGTGTTAGAATTTTATTTAGATAAGAATAATTTCCTTTATGTGAGGCAAGAGGATGTCCCTGTCACTAAGGTCAGCTGATTTCTGACCTTAAAAGCCACATTGTAATCTCTTGATTTATGATGTATATGGAAAGTGACAGACATCACTTTTTTTGACTACTCATGTATTCAAGGGTTTTTTTATAGTTAAACTTATGATAAAATCATGGGACAGGATGAAAAAATTAATTTACACATTAATTCTAATAATATGGTTATGAGACCCATTCTATCCTCCATACACGCACCCCAAAAAACCCTCAATTCCCCACAAAACCCCCAAGCCCACTAACAAACTTTATCTATGATATCCTTAGTTCTTCCTCAACATGAGAGGAGAAGAACCAGACTGAAACTCACTTTCAGATTTCCAAATGTAGCTTTTTAGTTGATCCAACCCTTTTGCCAGAAGTAGTTACTTTCCACCATTCCTGAAAGATTTCCCTGAGGAAAAAGAATTGTTACCCATGTCTGTGTTCTCAGCATTCAGCCCACTCTATGCTGTTCCAATGCTGAACCAGAGATAGGAAATATTTAATTCATACACACAGTTACCAGTGTCACAACTCAGAAGGACCTATCTTTCCAGATTTGCTACGAAAGGGAAAGAGTGGAAGCTCTTTGCTCCTCATGCAAAAATTGGCATCTTGTGATTGTATTCAAGACATCTACCCAGGGAAGTGAAGGAAAATTAAAGTTTAATAGGATAAGGAACTGAAATTTTCTGTATGTTTACTTTGTTGTACATATTGGTGTTGCTTTGGTTTATTGTTTTGTGGAATTGGTGGGTTTTATGAAGAAAAAGATGGTGTGCATCTCTTTTCTCTATCCCTTTTGTATGTTAATATATCTGTCTTTTATTCACAAGCTATTACAATCACTCATAATTGTCAAAAACATAAGAAAATATTTACAAATCTACCACACATGACAAATTGTATATGACTTTCTTATCTCTTTATTATATGGACTTTGACTTTAATATGGATTTTAATATGGATTTGTTAAAAGCAGCACTTAAAATTGAGGAAAAGGAGATTTTTCACTCTTCTCCAGTACACTGACACATTGTCAATGCTGACATAATGCTTTATCTAAGCTGATAAATGTCTGAATTGGTTTCCATTTTCTTATGAAAAGTAAAGATAGAAAGACTTTAAATTAAGATTAAAGAACTTTCTCATCTTCACTGTAATAGTTAATAATTCCAGTTTGACAGTTTTTATGCCCAGATAATATTTTTATATTTTAAAATGATTACAGACTTTAAGAATATTAAGACATTATTCATTTATATCTTCTTAGAGGAATTGTATCCCAGAGAACAATTTGGACATACATATTCTCAATTTCAAAGATTTTCTGAAATTCTGTTCTAATAAAAGCATCAAACAGCATCATATATATTAAAAAAAAATTCTAGTAAGAACTAGTCTACAAATTCTTCCAATACCTCTTGATACCTCTTTATTTTATAGTCATTTGACAACAATAATTTTAACTTTTTTTTTGGCTGCTTATGAAAAATTACATGTTCACATAGCAGACTCTATTATTTTCTCCAGAGATCCTTGTCCCACAAGTTCGCATGGGCTTCATGATAGAGAACAAAATATGCATCACCTCATCTTTTCTTTCAGAGACCAGTTAAGAAATTTGATATAGGCCAAGTTTGTTAACGCATTTTGGGGAACATGGGTAGGGGGTCATTATTAGAATTTAATCCAAATAGATCATCTCATTATTTTATTACATATATATATATAATTTATTGAATATATATAAGAAAAGTATAGTGTTTTGTAGCCATTAGAAATAATGTTTACTGAAAACAATGTTGATAACAGAAAGATGCTTTGGTTTTTGCTGAGCAATGCTTACAGAGTCAGGACCGTTTCTGCTCCTCACACCACCCCACCAGTGAGGAGACTGGGAGAGCACAAGAAGCCAGGAGGAGACACAGCCAGGGCAGTTGATAAAAATGATAACCCACTGACAAAAGGCTATTCCACCCCATATGGAATCATATTTAGCAATAAAAGCTGGAGCAAGAAGGAGGGCACAATGGTGTTTGTCTTCACAAGTGACCATAGGATGGAACCCTGTTTTTGGAGATACCTGAACATCTGCCTGTGGTTGGGAAACAGTGAATGAATTTCTTATTTTTATTTGCTTCAAAGTTCAGATTTTGCTTTACCTGTTAAACTGTCTATATCCCAATCCATGAGTTTTCCCACTTTTACTTTTTCACTTCTTTTCCTAATTGTACTGGGAGTCAGTGAGGGAGTACCTGTCTTGGTTTTAACTGCCTAACAGAGTTAAATCACAGCAGTCTATTTTAAGTTGGTTTTTGACTAGTTTTTGTGCACTAATTTTGTGAGAAAATTTTTTAAATTAATAATTTTAAAAAATAAAATATTTACTATCTTTCTTATAACTTTTTTTATTGCATATTTAAATACTTGTTCAGG
>JACBWW010000048.1:5254147-5302278 GCA_020086605.1 Lanius collurio
CCTAGGGAAAAAAAAAATCCCACAAAAAAATTCCCCTCCCCTCTTACTTTCTATCAATATAAGCAGCAAGAGCTTCAAAAAGATAGATCTATATAATCTAAAAACATTACACAGAAATGTATTGGTGAACCAGCTAGCAAGGAAACACTAAAAACTGAATTCTGTATCTGAGTCACACTTTCATTTCCACCAGCACAACAAAGTGGTAAGATTTAGAAATTGGTTGGCAATGGACAAGTACTATGAACAGCAATTATTTTCTCACTTGCCTGCCATGTGTACTCAAAAAGAGTCAGCAGTCCAGTGACATGTTGGATGACTTAAAATTATCCAGATAAGGCAAACTAAAGTCAAAAGCTTTTCATTCTATGGAATTCAGGTTGTAGAAGTGGGCACACATAAGCCCTCCAATGTGTTGTCAGATTGCTGAGTATAAAGAATCAATACAGGAAATGGACTTTTAAATGCTACTGATACATATTTCATAAAATGAAGTAGAAAGGAGTGGGAAATTGCCACAACTGTGGTTTGAGGTTCACACATCCAAGTGCAAAGTTATGCCTCTTGGTATTAATAAAGACTGGAGGATGAACAGATTGAAAGCAGCCCTGCTGAGAGGGACTTCAGGGAGGTGATTCTGCCCGTCTGTTCTTCTCTGGTGAGACACCACCTGGAATTCTGTCCAGGTGTCCAGAATTGTGTCCAGATCTGGGTTTCCCAACATGAAAAAGACATGGACCTGTTGGAGTGAGTCTAGAGAAGGGTCATGAAGATGATCAGAGGACTGGAGCACCTCTCCTGTGGAGTTAAGTTGTGAGAGTTGGAGCTATTTTGCATGAAAAAAAGGCTTCAAGGGAGACCTCATTGTGCTCTTCCAGCACTTAAAGGGGAGATAGAGAGGGACTTGTTACAACGGTATAGGATAAGAAGGCGTGGTTTTTATCTGAGAAAGCATAGATTAAGATAAATATAAGAGATTCTTTACTGAGAGGGTGGTGAAACACTGGGACAGTTTGCCTGGAGTGGTGATAGATGGAGCATTCAAAGTCAGGCTGAATGGGATTCTGAGCAACTTGATCTAATCAAAAATGTGCCTCCTCATAGCAGGGTGTTTGAACTAGATGACCTTTAATAGTCCCTTCCATCCCAAACTATTCTATGGTTCTCTGAATCTGGGATTCTACTCTTTTCAGTTTTGCTTTTGGAGCAATATAACAATTTTCTGTTTCCAACTTTGGACATAAAAGCACAATTTAATGTTTCCACTTGCTTAGTGGCATAGAGTGTGAGTAATTCACTGACTGAATCACCCTTTATTTTTCATGTTGAGTGTAATTTTAATCCATAAAGAAATCTGTTGTTTGAAAGGCACCATAGAAGAAAAGCACCAATCAACAAGAGAGCAAGAACTGGAGCTTTAATTTAAGCACAAATTACTGAACTGCAACTAATGTCAAACTGACTGCTGGCCTTCCTTAACTGAAGCTTTAATTAGATGAACAAAGGGAGCAAAAAAGTACATGATTTGACATTCCATTTGAGATGTAGTGCAGTACAGTGGTCTTATAAGTGAAATGAAAAAAAAAAATAATAGGAAAAGAAACTTAGAGAATTTTCTTGCAGATAAGAATTGGTGCAGTAAAATTTCATCAGATGAAAGGAATAAGTCTGATCTTTCCTAAAAAGAGTTACAGCCTGTATTTAAATATGTAAATTAAGCCACAAATAGTTAACTTTTTTTATATATGTACACAAATGGGAAAGTATTTATTTGCATCACCTCATATAGAAACAATTCCACACTCCTCCTTCATCTTTTTCTATGTGACAAATAATTTTTTAATATGTAAAGATTACTTCAGATATATATTCAAGAAAGTGTATAAGCTTTTCTGTGGTGCTTCTTAGAGATAAGTTCTTCATAAATATCAAGTAATTTGTCTTTATATCTATCAGACAGAGTTAAACTCATTCACAGCAACTTTTTATGACGTTTTTAGGAAGGGGGAAAAACTGCTGCACAGCAGCAGCTGAGACAGAAGAGTGAGAATATGTGAGAGCAACAACTCTGCAGTAACAAGGTCAGTGAAGAAGGAGAGGGAGGAGATGTTCCAGGTGCTGGAATTCAGATTCTCCTGCAGTCTGTGGTGAAGGTCATGATGAGGTAGCTGTGCCCCTGCAGCCCATGGAGGTCCACAGGGGAGCAGAGATCTACTTGTAGATCATGGAGTAGCAGCTGGTGTCTTTCTGGATGTGTCTTTAAAGATGTGACCTCACGGAGAGGCTCAGCTGGATAAGGATCATGACCAAAACTGTATCCCATGAAGGAAGCCAATGCTGCAGGAGGTTCTATAGTAGGAACTGTGTATCCAAAGGTGACCCATGCTGGAGCAGTCTGTGAAGGAGAAGAAAAGATACAAACAGGAGACATTTGTGAAGAACTTCAGCCTGCTGGAAGAGCCCATATTAGAGAAATTAATGAAGGACTATGTCCCATGGGTGGAATCCCATGCTGGAGCAGAGCATGAGGAGAAAAGACTGGCAGCGAAAACCTTTGGCGAGCTGCTCACAACACCATTCCCTATGCCCCTGTCATGGGAAGAGGCAGAGAATTTGGGAGTCAAGTTGTTGCATTAACAGTACAGAAATTTGTGCTGGAATGAAGCCCTCTGCATTCCAGCTAGTGCTCAGAGATCAGAGGGGCTGGGTGCCTTAATTTCTGATTATAGAGAATTCAACAGTCAGCCTGGTTGAGTTTAATAAGAAATTGCACAATCACAGATTCAGAAATACTGCAGTTACCAGTTCTATTCTACAGGTCTTGGCGTGTTCAGTAAGAATTTAGACTATTCAAATTCACGAATAGCAGAGTTTACAGAATCAACAAGAAGGCAGGTTCAGGATTGCTGGTGATAAATGCACTAACTACAGAGTGTTAAAATGTGTCATGACAGAATGTACAGTAACACGGATCTAATAGTGAGAGGCAAAGAGAGAGAGAGGTTGAGTCCCACATCTTCTCTGACGCGGTTGGAAGCACAAAGCTCACCTAAAAGTGTCCCTTCAAGGGGGGAGAGACAAAGTCTGTTGACTGATCCTGAGCAATTGGAGGTCTTTCCCCCTCTCTCTTTCTTTTTGCCCTAACACCCCCCTTCTATACTATATTTTTTTTCCCTTCTCAAAAGGGTGAAATAATATCATGTTATAGGTGGAGTTTTGGAGATTGTGGTCATACACGTACAGCATGTTCTCTTTTCTCTTTATTTGCATTCTGAGGAGTGTGAAAGTTAATATGCAAATAGGACTTAATGAGAGTCTCAGTTACTTTCAGTCAGAATTTATAGTTGATTCAAGAGGTAGAATGATCTCTTTGGTCCTCCTACACCCATTAAGGTGGCAGTAAAAGCTGTCTGACCTTTGTAGGACAGTCTTTCCTTGCGCCTTTAGCTCCTTAAATGACCAGATTTATAACAAGGCTTGCTTTTCAGGATGAAAGAGGAATAAGGCCAAAGGCTGATAGAGATGTGTGGGTGCTCTTCTTTGAGCCTCCACTTCAGAGCAGACACCCTTCAACTGTAAGGACCTTGCTCAAGCCAGGGAACCAACTCATGCTCTTTTCAACCAGCCTCACCAATTCTTGAAATTATTCACCAGCTCCTTTATAGAAAGTTGAACTCAGAAAGACAAGGAGAGGAATATGTAGATTTTTAGGTTTGTTCCTATTTCTCGTTATCCTACTTTGATTTGATGGGGAAATACTAATTTCCCCCAGCTGCGTCTGCATTGCCCATGACAATAACTTGTAAGCAACTCTCTGTTCTTGTCTTGACCCACAAGCATTTTGGCATATTTTCTGCCTCCATCCAGTTGAGGAAGAGAAATGATAGAAAGATTTTGTAGGCACCTGGTAGTTACCCACCATAATTATACACAGAGACATCTTTGTGTTTCAAAGAAAACACTGAAATAGATTGATGAAGAAAGAACTTGATAGCCAAGCCCCTGATTTACTATGGGGTTTTTCTTTTGACATTTTCTGTTTGTTTGTTTGTTTCTGAGTCTCAGCATTCTAACACTGCAATATTTTCCAATTACATTTTTCATTCAAAGTGCACTGCAAATGCTTAGTGATTTTGCTTGTGGGAACCCTGATTTTCAGTTAAGCACCAGGGAATGAGAAATGCACAATTAATGATCACCTGTGAAGAGTTATATTGAAATAATTTGTTCAGCATCACATTAAAAAGTTACAGAGGAATCGAGGGAATAATTGAACATTCAGTGCTGACATCCAGGTACCTCAGCCATTTCTTTCTTAGTTGTATTCATTCACTTTGCAATTTCAACAAGAAAAGAGACTGGGTACTGATAGCACTTATAGCTATGCTGCTTCAACAGTCTAAAATGGTTTTTCATTTGTTTTGTCACAGTTTCTAATGTTTCTTTAGTAAGATTAACAATATAATTTCTTTTCCTTTTTTCTTCTTCCTAAAGGTTTAAAGCTATTCTTACCAAAGAATAAACATACCATTATTTGAAATAATTTAACTCCTCTACAGTGGTTGCTTGCAGGGTCGAATCTTTGCAATCACTACAAATACCAGCTGTAGTAAGGCAACTGTAAGCAGCAATAGGCAGCTTTGTGTTAACACTTTGTTAGTATGGTGAATGAATGCTGGAGGGAGGGAGTCTGTTCCTTGTGTAGCAGTATTTCTTGTTTGGTTTGCTTTGCTTCTATAGATTTCAATTCACTCACTGAAATTTGATACATTGAGCAATAGCCATGATAAAATACTTGGCTCTGTGGTAGAATCATTGATTCTGGGGAAGTCCTTTCATTAAACATACACCCAAAGAATAGTCTACACTGTTCTCACACCAAATGGCTCAGGAATTTGTCCAGAAATTAACAAAAGGAAAATTCTCCATTGTTTATAATTACTGTTTAAAATTATTGCAGAATTATATTTACCATTGCATATTTAACTTCTACTTCAAGTCTGAATGAAACAACCCCCCTTTTTCCCCCCTCATGCTTCTGACTCAGAAGCAGTCAGAAATTTATTCAATTCAGAGCATCTTCATTTTGTTGTTGTGTGCCCTCTCAGAGGTTGAAACACTTGGAGAAAGTGAGAGTAGAAATCCTACTCATCCCCCACAACCAAATCACATTTCAGAAGTAATTGCTAGGGTTTTTATCTGATAATATGCACCAGTTTTATAATGATCATATATGAAGAATAGCTTTCAAGATATAAAACATTAGCAGAAGTAGGGGGGGTGGGGCTGAGGATATTTTGAGGCTTATTTCTGATCCCGATGTAACATGAATAATGCTTACCAAAAGCTTTTTTGTCCAAAAATAATGTCAGTATTTACTTTATTTTTTTAATTTTTATTTTTTGAAAAAAGACTGTTCTAAGTAATTATTAAAACAAGAAAAAAATAACACTTTCCTAAATATTTCTCACATTCACTTTTTTCTGGTTGTCACCTCTCCCAGTTAAAAGCCCCAAACAAAAACGTAATATGCAAAAGTTAATCCTGTTTGATTTTAAAAGTCTTACAGAAAGTGTCTGCTAACCTCAGCTGTAGGAGTTACTCAGCTTCTAGAAGTACCACACAAGAAACATGAGACAATTAATTCATATAGCTGCAGATTCAACAAAAGACTGCAAAAACGATACAAAGATGTTCTCCGATATGTTGTGATACCTCTGTTTAAATGAAAACACTTTTAGTAAAAAAAACATCTGTAGAAAATGATAATTTGAACTTCTGCCATGAAGTTACAAAGATATGTTGAATCTTTACCTTCTGTTATCAGGTACATTAATAAAACAAACATTTTTCTTCTAGTGAGTCTCCAGAATATCACATTTATTTGGATGATAAAGCCTCATCACCATTTATTCCTGTGATATTTATTATTATGTTTTTTGTATTGTTATCTATAACTAGAACTAGAGTTGCAAATACAAGCAGTTATAAAAACATTCTCCAAACTCTACATTCTCTTTTCTACTCAGATTTCTGTAGAATTCATATGATGTGTATGTGCATGGAAATAACTCTGTCTCACTGTCCTTCACAAACACAATACTCTTATTTTAAAAGTTAGGTGTTCATTATGGTTGTAACAATATACCCAGAAACAAATGAACTATGGGGGTTATTTTCAGTCCATAACAACTTCTCAATGACATTTGTTTCTCCTCAAACATTTTCCTGAAGGTGCCACCATCACGGTTTCTCGGTACTGCCATGCCCTGAGGTGGGTTGGTTGGAGCCAGCTGGAACCCTCTGTGTCCGGCACAGAGCAGCCGCAGCCATTCCTCAGCCATTCCTTCATTGCTGAAGGCTTTCTGCTACCAACACCTGGGCACCTACACCCACAACTAGCACACAACATAGACACAGTCATTCTAATGAACAAACCTGCCATGCCTGAGAATCTGCCAAAAGAGGAATAGTGTCAATAAGGAGGCAGAAATGGGTTTCATGCAATTATAGATTCTTTCATGTCTTTAACATTTTACATAAATCATAAATACATGCAATTAAACTTGAAGGATAAACACTGTTTTGAATATTGTGTAGATAAAGTAACTGGCAATAGAAAGGCACTTAAAATGTGGAACAAAAAATACATTCTGGTAAAATAGTGCATCTTTATTTTTCTTATTTAGTGTCATTTGAGACAGTTACCTGAGGCAAGAATTACAATTTAAAAATACAACTATGAATGTGCAAAAATCTTTTATTTTGTTACCTAATGTTTCATAAATTTCATGTTGTTTTTGAAGAATAAAAATCAACAGCTGAAAACAGGATGTAACATTCTAAACTTATTTTATGATGGTATTTCCAGTTCTGAAGTGTAGATTGCCAAATTACTCTTTCTACTTCAATAGAAATGTCCTTGCAACTTCTATTTTCTTTGCATTTCTTGTCAGGGTTTTTTTGTTATAGAACAGAGATGGTCTCTGAAGTTGCTTTGAGAAGTGCACTTAGTGGTTGAAAGTATGTATGTTCCCTCAGTACTGAGTTATGTGTAGAGAATATATTCTGTCAGCTATATATACTTTAGGGAAGAATATATATATGTGTTCGAAACTGGCCTTTTTAAGTCACCTCTATTCAGAAATGCCAGCATTTCAGACGTTGATACAGCAAGCATTTCTTATAAAAATGGTGGGATTTGTTTTATCAGCAAACCATGTTAAACATCACCTTTTATAAATGTTGAAATGGATCAAAGTAGTCGACATCTGACCTTTCAAGAGATTGTTTAAACTTACAAGGCTGCATAGGAAATTACATGCTGGAAGAAATAAATAGAAAGTTCAGGACTGTCATCTGAATGGAATGAATAGTGCCATATAAACTGTTCTGAGTTGTATTCATCTAGTCAAATGTGGACAGCTATGATTCACATTTCTACAGCTGAGTTAATCCTGTAGACTTCCTGCATAATGAATGGAGAATATTAGGCTGACACACTGCTCCTTAATCTAACTCCTGACTCCCTGGTCAGTTACACCAGAGTGGTTAATGTCATAGCCTGTTTTTCAGGCCAGACCCTCTAAAGCTGAGTGGTGGCACCCACACATTCTGGACTGTCATTCAACTCCAGATTTAAGGCATAGAGGTGTAGGTGTCTATACAAACAGTGTTAATGCTCCTGCCAGTAACCAGATGGCTTGCATAATTTGGTATTTCTCCTGATGTCCAGCTACCAACCTGGGTACAGATCGTCTTTTGGTCCTCTAGTAGATCTATTATCCTTGTACATAACTTGAACACCAATGGGAGATCTATGTCTTTTCTGAGCAACAAGTGAAGAACAGGCAAGATCCCGAAGGGAACATCACATGACACTAGCTTCCTACATAGGGGCAACAATTAAATTAGGCCTTATATCCAGAAATATATGGGATTATTTTAAACCTTGCAACCTATTTTCAACTCCAAGTAGACTCTCTGGATTCCATAGAATATCTTAAATGGCATTAGTTGCATCTATTACACAACTGAATCCCATACCAAATCTCCAGTGACACTAAAGAGATAATGACTTTTAGGTAGAAGCCTACATTAGAAACCTATATTTTCTGTATTTATAGGTTATTTCCATGCATATATTCTAAATATGGAAATTCAAGTAAAATTAATACAATGCTGTCTATGTGGTTATTGCATTTATAATTTCATATTTATTAACACATTTATCTGATGACACTATTATAAACCCTAAACATTTTCAAAGGGTTGAAAGAAAGAATGAAATAATATTTTCATGACCCATCTCTTCATTGTGCCTCAAGATTTAAACTGATACATCCATGAAACACAATTCTAGCCAGAAAAAAAACAATACTGAAAAAATGTGGTGCCCAAGTAAGAAAAAAGCACAGTAAATCCTTCATAACTAACAACTGCTATCAATACAGTAAAGGATTAACTGCTTAATATTTAAAAAGTCATTGAAGGAGAATAGTAGGCAACTCCTGCAGTAATTAATACAACAGTGTTTTTAAAAACTGATTACACTGAGTTGTCCAGTTGTTTGTTGGATCCTAATTGTTTGTGATTCTAATTACAGAATCACAGGGTATGTTGAGTTGGGAGGAACCCACAAAGATCATCGAGTCCAGCTCCTAATCCTGCACAGCACCATCCCCAAGAGTTACTCCATGTGCCTGGGAGCATTGTTCAAATGCTTCTTGACCTCTGTCAGGCTTGGTGCTGTGACCACTGCCCTGTGGAGCCTGTTCCAGTGCCCAAACACCCTCTGGGTGAAGAACTTTTTCTAAAACCCAACCTAAACATCCCCTGACACAACTTCAGGCCATTCCCTTGGTCCTGTCACTGATCACCAGGGAGATCAATGCCTGCCCCTCCTCATCCTCTCACAAGGAAGCTGTAGACTGCAGGGAGGTACTCCCCTCAGTATCCTCTTCTCCAGGCTGCACAAACCAAGTGACCTTAGCTGCTCCTCCCATGGCTTCCCCTCAAGGCCCTTCACCATCTTTGTTGCCCTCGTTTGACCTCTGCCTTATAGTTTAATATCTTTCTTATATTGTGGCATCCAAAACTGTACACAGCACTCAACAAGAGTCTGTGCCACGGCAGAGCAGAGCAGGACAATCACCTCCCTTCTTGACAATGAAAAAGTATATGACACTGAACATACAACTTTTAATAAAAGTTAACCCATAATTTACAAGACACTGTCAGCTTTGTTCTGTAACTGCTGTCTCTTTAACTTCTCTATGGGATTTTTGGTTTCATCCAGTATTAAAATCCTCAGCCCAAGGCTCTCACTGATACCCTTTAAATATTTATTATTGATACTATGCTATTACAGAGCCCAAAGCACAGGCAGCTACAGGCATAACACACACATAAGCAGATACACAGTCTGTACAACAAGTTATTATTGCTAGTGGGCTATTGCATAGCTCCAAGCAAGAAGCATATAACTATTTATATGATAATTAATTAAACAGCAAACTGACTCTATTTCAACCTCATCTCTAAAAAGACTGAGTAGAAAAGGTTATTTCTGAGAGATGACTGACTGATACTTGTCTACCTTCTTACAACATTTCAGGTAGGTGTAAATTCATAGGCACAAGCTCTAGGTGTCTGTCCATGTGGTACTTCAAGCAATGGCAATATGTACTGTTAGATAAGTGAACTTCCAAGAACAGTTAAGTCTTTGGCATCAAAAGATCATGAAATAAGCATTTGTTTTGCAAGTTCTTTTAGAAAAGAATTATCTAAAAGTCAGAGAAAAAGATGATGATAGTGATGAAAGGGAGGGATAATGATGAAAGCTATGCTCCATTGAATAAGAAAATTTGAAAGAGCTCAGTAGTATATAAAATGAAGAATGATATTCCAGGCATATTTCAAGGGAAAAAAAATATTTTGAAGTTTTGAAAATGTCTGCTTTCTGTTTATCTGCAGAGAGACCTAGTATTCTGTTTTGCTCATTACAGAGAGAATAAACTCCTTCAGTTAGATCAGAAGACCCAGTCTTCCTGCTGACTACTTTTGTGACTTCAAGCAAGTCACTCAACGGTGTTTGTTTGGTTTCTTTCACCGGTATTTAATCATCTTACCAAAATGTACTTCATATTTTGCACAAAGTTGGTGTATGGTGACTGCATTAAGGAAAATGCCAGTGTTTGTACTTATAAAGAATACACAGAAATAAAAGGTGTATAGATATAAAAAAATATATTTCTAAGATATGGGATCTAAAGGTTTAAGGCTTTTGGCAGCAGATAATATTCACCTGTTTTTCTATATTCACCCTGGACTACATTCTAGAGAAAAGTAATGAATTTCAAACCTCTCCCTGCTTGAAAAATCGAAAAAAAGGGATAAAAAATGAGGATGAAATTAAAGTCAAAACTAGACATGCACACAGAATAAAATTTATATGCTTGAGTAAAAAAATCCGTGAACACAACAAAGGATGTTGATTGGTTGACTCTTTTGATCCTTCAAATGTGCAAGCGAACGACTTTTACTTTCCTCCATATTTGACATAAGAAAATGCTGCGTTTCTGAGTAAATTCATTCATTTTAATCATTTGAAGGGTAAGTATCATCTGGCAGGCTATCAGGACTTAAAATTATTTTTCCTAATCTTGTGTACATGTTAATTTTTAAGTACAATTCTTTGATCTCAGTGTGAATATCCTCAGAAATAAGAAATATTTAAGCAAGATCTTAAGGCCATATCTATCCTAGTAGTGCCAGTCTGCATTAGAAGTGCTCTGAACTGTTCCTGGGCACTGAAGAAAACTCCATGATCCAGCCTGTTTTTATGCTAAAAAAGTGCCCTAGGCTCCCAAACACTGCACACTGGGTAAGTACAACTTCAGAGCTAAACCATGTCCAGGAAATACTGTGGCAAAGGATACCTGAAATAGGTCAAATCTGTGCCAGGGAATATGCCAACAGTTTTGGTAAATATAGACCAGTGTATGCTGAATTTAATACTACATATACAGATGTTCTGGTTTTGTCAATTAGTTTTGTTTCTGAATTATCAATGATATTTTGCAGGTAGACAAAAAACTGATATATTTCGATTTTCCACTCATGCTATAGGAAATCATAAGATCAAAATACCTAAACCTCTATTTTCAAATATGATCAATATGAAGGATAACTAGAGAACATAACTCTGAAGCTGGATTCTAGAATTCATTCAATTTTCATGCCAATAGCAGGTTTTGTCTTCAGACAAACCAACTCATTGGGATTTAATTTCTCTCTAGAGTAGACAGAAATATTGAAAAAGGATTGAAAGATTCAATAGCAGGAGATGAAAGTGACTTCCCTAAAACAAAGACAAAAGGAAATAGGGCAGATTAGAATCAGAACCAAAAATCCTGCTCCATGAGGTTTTAATTAGTATCAAAATTTTCAGATCCTTATTAAAGGGACAGAGTATGAAAAAACCCAACATGTGCTTGAATTAGATCTTTAACAGAATTCATAGAGGTCCATGAACTAGGTAACATGAAATATAAGAAATATTCAATGTTATCTTTTGTCTCATAGTTTAAATATCAGTATTCTATGTGTACTTGCCTATGAGATTTTTAACTTTGTCATTTAATTCCTGTTGTCAAACACAAACTGCCAGTAACATCTATGAATTCATGCAGACCCAATTTACTATAGAAAATAATTGTTATAGTTAGTGTATGAGAGATTTTGGGGCAATTGTGTTCACCACAGGAAAAATGAAGAAGCAGAACTGAAACTCAATAATGCAGTAAATGTGGCAAGATGTGTCTGGCTCTTTAGATAGGAATTACTCATGGGCTGACTCTAGAAAATATGTTGCTTTCATTTATTATTTTTAATACATTAAACTGGCAAAATCAAATTTTTAACAGCTTCCCTAAATAAAAGAAGCATACAAGCTTGGGAATATCGGATCACTTAGTTGGATCCATTTTCAGGATAACGTATCTGCAGTCATCCCAGTATGTGATGAAAGTTACAAGCAGTCTTTCCTACTTTCCTATACCAGGCCTTACTTGATTTAGTTTGGAATTCCTCTGAGACGATACTGCTTAAACGAGTCTCACTACACCACAAAAAGTGGACTGACGCAGTGTTCATGAACAAACACTGGTCAGTAATACTGTTAAACAGGAGCTATGACTACAATTTGGAAAGGCGTGTTCAGGTCTAATAAGAAAAGAGATAAAATGCAATACTGCACAGTTTTCTGTTGTTGTGGATTAGCCTTGGCAGGCAACTAAGCCACATAACTCCTTACTCATTCCTCTGCAGAGGAACCTGTGAGATAATCACAAGGTTAAAGTGCAAAAATGAGTGGGTTGTGGTAAAGATGATTTAATAGCAGAAGCAGCATATACAAGCAATGCAATAGAAGCAATTGATTCACTATTCTACCACCTCCAGGAAACCAGGGAAAGTAAAAGTTACTTGGAAAGTAATTTAACAAGTTCCTCACCCTTTCCCCCTTCTTTCTCCATCTTTTTTTCCTGAGCATGCTGGAGTATGATATGGGTCATTCATTTGGTCAATTGGGATCAGCTGTCCTTGCTCTTTTTCCTGACAAATTCTGAGCATCATAAAAGCAACAGAAAAGTTTGGGTAGAAAGGGACCTTTAAACATATCCTAGAACAATCTTGCTGCCATGGCCAGGGATATCTTTCACTGGATCAGATTGCTAATCACCCATCCAAACAGACTGTGATCACTTCCAGTGATGGGACATCCACAGCTTCTCTGGGCAACCTGTGCTGGGGTCTCACCACTCTCACAGGAAAAAAAAAAAAAAAAAAAAAAAATCTTCCTTATGTCCAATCTAAACCCACCCTCTTTCATTTTCCCGCTTGTACCATCTCTTGTCATTTCCAAGCCTTGGTAAAAAAATCTCTGTCTCTGTGCACCCCCAGCCTCTTCAGTCTCTGGGCAGTATGAAAAGCAGAGAAGGCTTGATGTTATGTAAGCACTGCTCAGCAAGAACTAAAATATCACTGTTTTACCAACACTATCTTGGTCACAAATCCAACTACTATGAAACAAATCTATCTGAGTCAAAACCAGTACAGTATTAATTTATGCTGCAGGTTTTCATATTAAGTGAGGAAAGTCTCAAAGAATAACTGATATAAAGAAGGCAAGCAATAACTGAAAACCACCCCACATTAATCATGATGGTGATAGAGAACCATATTAAGCCAATGTTTATTCTAGGATATTAATGATGATGAGTAAAAAGTTCTCTCAAATTGTGGAAAAATACATGTATGTGTAGAAATGGACAAGTATTGCATATAGTACAGCAATGGAGTAGAACCTGCTATATTTGGGGTTTTTTAATTATTAATTTAAGCTGTAGATGTTGTAATTAAATTGTTTAAAGTTTTGCTGCTGTTCAAAATTATTAAGCAACTATGAGTTTAATAGCTTAGATAAAATTATTTTTGTACAACTATTTATTATTCCATGGGTAGATGATTACCCAGCAACAATTTCACACAGTGAGGTTTACTTGGAAAGCATGAAAATAGTACCTGGAAAATAAAATTCTACTTAAAAAATCCTACATAGAAAAGGAGGATAAATACTAATTGTCTGATCTTTTGATTACATAAGTATTAAAAAGCAGTATTCTACAGCTGACTTGAAGTTTTTCGTATTACCTCATTTATACTGCAGTTCTCACAAAAGGTTACCTGTTACTGATTTTCTTCCCAATTACCTGGTCACATATTGTATGCTGATGCATGAGAAGACCAATTTATTTAATCAGCAATAATACAAATTCTTTGGGCACTGTGAGAAGCAATAATTTTGAGCAAGAAGAAAAAAAAAAGAGTGGGAAAACTACTTCAGAAAACAAATGGAGTTATCACTTACTCTTAAATAAAACAGCCTGTTAAGTGAAATGTTAGAGGGAGGGCTAGCAATGTTCTACTTCTCTCTTATCCAATATTGGATAAACAAATGTTCCTGACAGAAGGAAAGAGGTTTCCTCTGTGTTGTCATGTTAGTTCAAGATGACTGCATGTTGACATGTGTGGGCTTCAGTTAGGTCCACACATCTGGCTTTCTTCATACAGGAACTTGCTTTAAAGAAAGATGTATACCACCAAACCTTGCTAATTCTCTGTGGCAATATTTCAATTACTGCAGGAGGAGCATCTGAGTATTACACTCAGAATCATGTTACAAGCAAAAGGGAACACACCATATGTTGTAAGCTAAAACTTCGAATGCTAGACCAGTTAATGTTTTACAAATCAAAATTATCTAAGGAACACAAAGTAATAATAATAATAATACACACTTATGCACACTTCCACATGCTGATACATTATGAGTATCTACCACTTCCATGCTGAGATCATACTTCCACCACCTACTGGGAGATGGGGAAAGAAAGGTCTTGTTTTCATAGTTGACTTTATTTCTCACTATCCTAATCTATTTTAGTTAGCAATGATGCAAATTATTTTCCTCAAGTGAAGTCTGTTTTGCCCATGACAGTAACTGATAAACAATCTCTCTGTATTTATCTCAACTCATGAGCTTTCTGTTTTCTCCTTCTGAAGAAAAAGTGCTGAGTGAGCAGCTGGGTAGCAGCTTGGCTCTTATCCCATCAAAACCAACTTCCCATGTGAGCTCTTTTGAATATCTACACCTTTGTTCTGGTGCTGAAATAACCTTTCCACACTTCTTCTAGGTTTAAAAGTTGTCCTTGTCAGTCATTCCCACAGTTGCTGGGCTGAAGGATGTGACCATAGTTCACCTGTGCTTCAGGTCTCAGGCCAGAAAGAACAGGATGCCCATGGTAAGTGTATCCCCCTTGTCAGAGGACCCTATTCAGGTTGCTCTGAGAATGTGCTTCTCCTTCCTTCCTCCCTTCTCCCTCCTCCCTCCCTCCCTGACACCTCTCTACTAGGGCCCTGCAGGTCAGGATGGCGAGTGCTGCCACCCCAACTCCTTATACAAAGGCCTACTACTCCCATTTCCGCCCAAGGTTTGTCAGGCTGTTGCAGTCACACAGCCAGCTGTGCTCCCCAAGTCAATACCTGCTTCCACCAGGAGGACAAGAGTTGCAGTAGGGAGGGAACAGGGCCAAAAGACAGATGTGCTGCTGTTATGATTCTCAAATGCTCCAGATAGCAACAACTGAGAGTGACTCTTCAAGTCAAACCTTTTCTGAAAACATGTTACAACTGAGTATCTATACATCTGTGAAAATATCAGGGAATTAGACATACATACAATGAGATTATTTAGAAGATGTCTAAAGAAGGTCAGTCTCATAAAACTTGATTGATATTAGCATCCCACTGCATATTGTTATTCTTGTATGTTATCAGCCAATGTTATCAGTGCATTTTCAAAGCAGCCAGTTCCTAAGAATCATAACCCGCTTTACCTTTGTGTGTGCAATAGCATAGCTGCAGGTACTGATGGTCAGCCCCAAGGCTGAGCTGATCAGCCTAGAGAGCTCCTCATTGAAATGGGATAGGATTGAGGCTGAAGAAATTCAGTACTTGACCCTGTGTCAAAACACAGTGCTTTCTGACCAGGTGCTCTGAGACTCTCCATGTATGGAGAGTGGCATGTTTAATATCAATTTTACTGATTTGAAGATTACCGATGTTTCACAGGATTATGAATTTTCCCAGTTATATAATGTTTGCATACAAGTTATACAAAATTCCTGAAAACACAATAGAAATGTAAGTGGCACTTAGCAAAATACAGGAAGTACAATGCCCAGTTCAATGACAATTCCAATGTGATTCCTCTTCCTGGTGTCTATAAAATGCTCACCATCTCTATATTCATGTCTCACATCATCAGGAAGGAATACATGGATTGAAGCCAGCTCAAGGCCATTGCTGTATTTGAAATATTTTTGCTAGTTTTTGTCATCTCTATTGTGCTGAGCTGTATGTTTATTCCTCCTACTCCAGCCAGACAGGAACAGGGAAACTTTTACACCACCATCTGATCCACTCAGCTGTTGACAGTGGTTTTCAAGTCTTTTGCTCTTACCCCATGCTTAAAATGCACATCATGACAAGAGATGTCTGGGACCAAGGTTTTACACAGCTTCCAGCACACCTCCAGGAAGGGCAATTTTCTGCTTCATATTGGCATGAATTTTTTAATATGTGCTTATTCATTTTCCATAGATAGGGAAAAACTGGCATATAATTACACTTGCAATAAATTTTAATATAATTTTGAAAACTTTTAGTATAATTTTTAGAAGATACACTTTAGTGAGAAGAAACTGTGCAAAAAGAAAAAAAATATTTTGAAAGTAATCCAAATAACTAGTTGGCTAGCTACCTATTTCTCCTACTGTTTCATGGAAACTGAAATGGTATCAATGGCTTCAGATACTTTTTAGGTATATTTGTTCAAAGTTGACTAATCATTTCAAGAATGTTCCTTCACTTCCAGGCTATGAAGAGGATATTGCAATAGACCTTTAAAACATGTACTTGAGTGGTCTTCCTTTTCAAGCGTTCTCTCAAGGTGTGTTGGTAAGCATCTTTTCTGGAGATACTGAGATTTATTTATGCTTGTTTATTCAGCATTTCCAAACCACATAAATAATGCAGGAATGTAAGTAACACTATAGAACTAAACACAGCAAACAAGTAGAAAGCTTTGAGTATTGCTATAGACCATATTTATCATATTCTCAGGAGTTTTGAGAACACGTTATCTAAAAAGTAAAATCTTTATCTGATTTGTGTTTTATGAGATTTATGTGTGATACCTCATTTTATCATGATGAATTTTTAAACACCTGTATGCTGTGGTAAAGCAGAATGTCCAGATACTTTATGAAAAGACAAGTTAGTAAACATAAAACTGGGGAAAAATAACAAAAAAATGAAATGATTTTTTTTTTTTTTTAATCAGATACAATACTACAAGAAATTTTGTTGATCTCCATTTGTTTTCTTTCAATAGTTACTTTCCAAAAGATAGGTAATCTAATGTAAATTCATGCAGACTGAAAAACCAGAAATCTTCCTTAATGTCTGATCTTGATATATGCACCAGCAACAACCCAGTTTTGTATCAAGCCAGTTCAGACATAACAGCTTCCTCTCCCTTTTTAATTGGTTGCTTTTATATGTGATAGTACAGCTTTTGCATGAAGATGGAATAATCTTAAACGAAGAAAACTTACTTTTTAGGGTCTTTAATTTATGGCATATTCAATTTAAAGCTATCAAACAAAGCAGAGAAAGAAAGGAAAACAGAAAACTAAAACGAAACCTCTCTCCAGTGCTCAGGTCAGAAGAGCAATTGGGTCACTAGAGAAGTATCCCTTGGGCCTCTTCTACAACACACCAAGTAGTGATAACAGTGAAGATGATAATGATTGATGATTTTCATCTTTTCTCCCTAGTACAATTACCCTTTTCAGTGAGACTACCTCAAGATCCCCAGTGGTAGATTCTGTTTATGACTGTATCAGGGCTGGTGAGAGAAGATCAATTAGATGTGGGTTTTGCATGCTAATTAATTGTTATTTTTTGTGCATGTATACTAATTGGTTAATATATATCAAATATGAAAACTAATATTATCTCGTAATCAACTATTTATTTACCGTAATATCATTGTTTAGACTAAGAGCTGTAAGGCAAATGATGCAGGATCTTAGTTCAAATGTCACTTGAGGTCTTTGTGTGGGTAGCCATATTGAGGTGTAGATATTCTGGATTTACCTTCTGGATAATTAGTGTTAGCTGAAATAAGCTCTATTATCAACTTTCATTAGTCAAAGAGAAGAAAACCAAACTCTTTCATGAGACAACACAGTAGATATCTATGCTTATAAGCCAAGAACATTTTTTTCCTGCTTATTGCACTCTACTGACTAAAGATGGAAAATTAAGGAGTGATTTGGTTTTAAATATTGTTTGTTAGTGTCACTTTCGGCATTATGGGGTATCCTGTCTAATCTCAGGGTGGTTTCCTGCAGAAGTATCTGCTAGCATCACACAGAGGTCTGAAATAACATCTGCTATTTCAGGACTTCATCTTTCTAAAAAATACATTGAAGTTTGGTCTGCAGTTTTCATGGCTGGAGATACAGTGCGGCTCCAAAATTAACATTCATATAGTATAATATCTTTTACTGATTACTTTTAATGAGAAAACTCCAATGTTATTCACAAAACTAATTCAAACCGGCATCATCACACTGATGGAAAACTGATGAAGGTCAACTAACAAAGTTACGTTAAATTGAAATGGCCAAGGAGGTGTAGCCAGGATTTGGGTTAGACCTAGTTTTATTTCTTTTTTGGATGGAGGAACAAATGCCACATTAATTAAATTTTCAGATAATATGAAATTGGAATGTATTGCAAATACTATTGTGGATAAAGACATAATCTAGAAAGACCAAAAGAAGTTTGAATTATTGACTAAAAATAAAATTATGTTTAGTCTTGGGAAATATGCAAGCTATACATCTAGGGAATAACAATTCAGAAAGACCATTTGAAGGAGGAAGGGAGGGAGGAAATTTTTTGGCAATAAAAACTAGGGGTGAAAAGAATAGAAAAACTCATGTGAATGTGAATGTATTGTAACAATAAAAAAAAATAAAGCAACACTGAAATGCAGAAATATGACGTTGGAAAGCAAAGTCAGATACTCCTTGCTTTTTAGTATTAGAAATTAGGTTTTAGAACACTGAGAAGACCTTGACGCATTATAAATAAAAGTAGCTTGACAAACTGTAAATGTTTAGAAATTCAAATAAACCCAGTTCACGGTTTGGAAGAACTAATGCGAATATTAAATAATAAAAAGTCTGCATAGTACGTATTAGTTTCAGGAAATTGCTAATGAGAATAGCATTTTTAAATACTGGAAGGGTACAAACACTGAAAACAAAGAACTGTAAATAGAAAAATTAGGTGACATTTGCTGAAAGAGAAATCAAGCTTTCAAGGTAACCAACACATTGTAGATATACATGTCTGTTTTTTAATTGTTCATGTATAGAGATACTTGCACAAATGGTTGTGCTGGTTTTGGCTTGGATAGAGTTCATTTTCTTCATAGTAGCTGATATGGTGCCGTGTTTTAAATTTGTGCTGAAAATGGTGTTGATAACAGAGGGATGATTTAATTACTGCTAAACAGTGCTTATTCAGCTTTTCTGACTCTCACACCACCTCACCAGCCAGTTGACACATGGTGCATAGAAATGGAAGAAGAAGGAAGGAGGGTTCAGAATGTTGACATCTGTCTTCCCAAGTCGCCCTAAGTCGTCATGGAGCCCTGCTTTCCTGGGGGATGGCTGATCACCTGCCTGCCCATGAAAAGTGGTGAATTAATTCCTTGCTCTGCTTTGCTTGTGTGTGTGGCTTTGCTTTATCTATCAAGTTGTCATTATCTCAACCCAAGAGTTTTCTCACTTTTACTCTTCCAATTCTCTCCCTCATTGCAATGAGTGTAATTGAGCAAATGGCTGCGTGATGCTTAGTTACCAGCTGGAATTACACAAAAACAACATTTCCTCTCGTTAGTGGTGCATTTCACACAATAGTTAACACTTAGTATTGAACAACTTTTAGTATAATTTTTTCTAGAGGTTCTTCAGAACTGGATTCTCCCATCCAAAGGCGGATAAGTAGATAAAGACATTACTATATGTGCCATTCGAGGATGGATGGTTTGGATGCTCATGGCAAGCATAAGACAGAAAGCAACTTCAAATTACATTTCTTTAGGATCCTTCTTCTTCGTACTCAGTTATTCTGACCTCTGGCTAGAAGTCTCCGTACCAAGAAACTTTGGAAGGCTGAGGCTATACTGTGCCAATGTCTGGAATATCTTTATTCTGTCACTCCTGATTTTGAGCATCTGGGCCCTGTCTGTTCAGCTCAATCATTTGATAGAACAGCATCAGGCCCCAAATACATGTATATGTAATGGGTGGCAGACTCTCTTTATGTGGCCTCTCTACAGGTCTCCTCCTGTACTGCCTCCACACTGATATATTTCATTGTGTGATGACTGTGAAATATTAGAAGTTTCCTTACATTTTATAGTAGTTTTTTATAGGTAACTGTTTTAGTACCAATCTGTAATTTTCAGTTGATTATGTCTTTGTTTCACCATACAAGTTTCTGCAAGGTAGATTCAGAAAGGGGGAAAAAAAAATCACTGTCCTCTTCCATTGTTTTTAACATCCATTTCCCTAAAGTCTTAAATTATGTAGCCTCTGCATGTATTCTGTATGTGTGAGTTTTCCTGAAAGGATAGTTGGGATATCCCAATGCGGTTCTCACTTATGTGACCTATGTGTAGCTGTTCAGGTTGTGTCCAAAGACAGACAAGAGAAAACCCATTCAGTGACACTGCAGAACTAAGAGAGGAAACAGAAGGTGGAGTGCTTATTCAGGATTTGAAGGAGAAATGATTCACAATTTAAGAAAGCTATTGCATCAGAGCAGTTACTTTAATAATTTAATCCATTTCCAGCAGATGAAGGGAAGTGATTATTTTCTTCTCTCTGTTACCTGAAAGACTGCATGTGTCAGACTGTGTTCATTTGGGACTCCATGATACAAAAAAACACAACCAGGAGTTAGCATAGCAGAAGCCCATCAGTACAGGGCTGATGTACAAGGAGAGGATGAGAGGACCAGGTTTGTTCAGCCTCGAAAAGCAGAGGATTCCATGGGGATCTTACTGCTGCCTACATGCTTCTACAAGAGGTTGTTAAAACAAAACAAACAAAAACAGAGCAAGAATTTTCCAAGAAGGCACTGGATAAAAACTTATGTTGAAAAGGCACAGTGGGAAAAAATTGGAATGAGAAATTCTAATTTGATATAAGGAAAAGATCTTTCATTGTGTGAGTGATTGAACTCAGAGAGAGTCTTCTTGGTGATATTCGTGAAAATATTCTGAACCAGACTAGCCATGATTCTGACTAACTTGCTTAGTGTAGGACCTTGGACTGTGTGACTTCTGAATGTCCTTTTCACCTTGCATGCTTCTGTGCTTCTATTAAAAATGAGCCTTTATTCAGATACAGAGAAAATCTGAAGGGAGGAAAATACGTTTACATGTTCTGATGAGATTAGAGGAATACAGTACAAGCAAGTTTGTACAGAGGATTAGTTCTTTCATAGCGAGTGAACTATGTCTAAATGTAGATGTTACTATTTCCATTTTCAGTATTTAATTTAAAGTTTATTAATAGCTGCTTGTATACTAGCACTGTACCATATTGGTTGGCAGATTGTGGATAAATCTTTTATCATCTGAGTTCTCTCATCATAGGGACCTTGACAAATAATAGCCCTCTCATGGAGCAAAAGAGAGTAACTGAACCTACTCTCCATAATCACATGGGGAGAAAGGATCATAAGAAAGAAGTAAATAGAGATCTAGTTTTGCAAAATAAAAAAAGTATACATCCAAAATATAGATGTAAATGGAATTTTGGTTTGCATTCTAGTGAGTGTATATCCTTAGCATGTAACTACTAAGTCATTAATTCACTTTGGGCTTAGCTTACCTTCTAGCACAACATTTATTTACATCATTAATATATCAAAAAATTTGTTTTTCTCTTTACTAAATACACTTCCATATCTGATAGGTATATATTTTTTTATTTCTCACCACAGCAGATTCTATAGTCTTAATATAAGGCAATTGTTTCGAATGGTCTGCCATGTATATTTTTAAGCTCGAAATGGCAGGTTTCCAATATCATTATCTATTTGTACAACATGTATATTGGCTATGAAGATATTAAAGTGAAAATTTGACAATAACACAAAAAAAAAAATCTTTTCTTACAAAAGAAGCACATTGTTATAGTTGGATTTAATACTGAATTTTGAATCTGCAATCCAATTTTAGAAAAAAAAAAAGCTAACCTTAAAGTTTCTCTTTTTTATGGTTTTCCCAAAAGACAACGAAAGGAACACAAGCCAATAATCTTTATGCTACATTATAGACAAACAGCAGTCTGTAAACTGACCTTGCTATGACCCTACATTCAGCAAAATAGCAGGCTGACTCCTCAAGGATAAGTTAGGAAAAGGACTTTGTCTTGTCTAGATTCAGTGGAGTTTTTGCTGAACACCACATACTTCATTTGTTAGTTCTACATCACAAAATAGATTCCTACAAATCAAAGGAAATCTTTGAAATAGCATCTGTAAATAACAAGCCTTTGAACTGGAAGATATAAAGTTTAATTACTGTGCTACTTTTGCCTTCTTGACCGATCTCCCCATACACAGGAATTGGGAGTCACTGTTAATACCTTCCCTTTGTAGCTGTTTCCAATGGCTGTTTACTTGATTATTCACAAGCTATCTTTAAGCTCTTTTTTTAAATATCTGTCTTAATACATAAATACAATAATGAATTGAACGAACATTTTTGCAATCTAATAATCCAAATTCCACTGAACATATAATTTCCATTCTGCCTATGACAGACTTCCTTGTCAGTTGATTTACTAAGTGATGCAGGTATATTATAAGAAATGTCAGTTTCTTCACATTCCACCATTATAGGGACAAAGGAATCTGGCCAAATAGAAGATTTATTGGGAAAATAATCTGTAAAACATACTGTATGTGCATCCTCCACATATAGTTCGGTACACTGAAGAAAAAACTCCCAAATATTTTCATTGAAGAATAAATAATTTGAAGGAAAAAAAAAAAAAAAACACAAAAACCCCCCAAAAAACCCCAAAAAACAAAAAACCAAACAACTAGTTTGTCATATCCACATTCAAATAATGCCATCAAAACTTTATAAATTTAACTAAAACTAAATTTAACTAAAACTGACTGAATTATTAGGTTGACAATAAAATTCCCAGCTTAATAAACAACCACCTCACTAATGAAGTGTAAAGACAATTGCAAGGAGACACTTAATTAGATCATTTATAACTCATTAAGTAGCAAACTGCTATACCCCCTGTTGATTACTGTTAAGGATGAAAAGAGATGAAACAGCATAACTGTTTTTTCAGATGTTAAACTTCATTTACATCTTCCAATGTAAGTCCATCTTCCAAAGCAGCTAGTCTACATGTGTCCATTTATTTCAGTAGTATCACTTTTTCTGCTGAATCCTAATTAACAGGTCCTTGGGATATGAGAGCTCAATACCTACAGAGTGTGCTGTTTTATTGTCTCAGTTTGCAATGTAATTGCAATTCAAGTTAAAAAATACACACAAAACTTTGCTACATGGATGTGAGTGCTAGAGGTATTCACTTGTCTACAACAGGACTTTTTCCATTTGGAAAGGTGGCTTAATCAGACAACATTCAATGGAGGTGAGGCTGCTTTTTCTGAATTCGTGAGTACCTACAAACAAGTGTGAAGAAAAGTAACTTCTACCTATTACACTTTGAACAGCAGAGCTTGTCAATAAGTGGGTCTTCCAAGTGGAGATGTGAACAAGATTTCATAAATTATCCCATGGTACTGTCAGGTCTTCTCTTTCTAACATTCTTTAAGTTGTAGCTGTCTTTCAAACAGAAATGACAGTAAGTGAACTACACCTTAGTGGAAAGACATAAGCATGTATATTTCTGGTCTACATGTCTTTGGAATTCAGATAATTTAGACCTTGGGACCTCCAACACTGCTTCTGAAATTAGCTGTGGTACATGGAAGCTTGGAAGGTCTTTAAGGGGACTTTAATTCACTTTACCTTACATAGATAAATACTAATGTCCTAGGACAGATGTTCCTAAGAAATCCTGTGCAATTAGACACCCAGGGAATCTTAGACTATAAAGCAAATAATTAAATATTTTTGAATGCCAGTGAGGTTAACCAGTCATGGGAAAAACAGACAAAATTGCTGTCTTGCTCTTAGTTTGGTTTTAAACACCTAACTCACAACATGGACCATGTGTAACTGAAAAAAAATGTACTCCTTCTCATAAGGAAAAGGATTTGAAGGAGGAAGCCCTGGCTTTTGGCTCTTCCACAAGTCTGTGATAAGGAAAAGTGTATCTGCCTTTCCCTAGAATAAATTACTTTAATTTCATCTCTACTATAAATTGATGAAATAGAAATATTTTGAGTTAAAAACATATTATTATACAATAGAATGACTTGTAATTTTGACTTGCTTCAACATAATGTATTCAGAATGTCATCACGTAGTAAACAGCATGCATAACATAGTACAAATAATCATATGCTTACGCAGTAGTTCTGAAAAAAGACTCTCCATGATATCCACTTTCACCTTATTGTTCTACCAAACTCATCCTGGCTTTTTGTGTATATTCTGGCTGCTGGAGAAACACTACTTCAATTTCGAGTTATGCTTTGGGTTTTAGGTTTTTTATGTTGTAGCTAATTTATGGCTTTTTGATTCTAAAAAAAAAAAAAAAAAAAAGAATAGTTTGAAAAAAAAAAAAAAAACCCAAACATTCTTAACAATGCTTGTGTTTTTTGTTTGTTTGTTTGCTTTCTTACTCGTACTGGTTTTATCTGGGATAGAGTTAGCTTCCTTCACAGAAGCTTGTATGGGTCAATGCTCTGCGTTGGTGCTGAAAAGAGTGTTGGTAACACAGGGATGATAGTTACTTCTGAGCAGTGCTTACATGGAATCAAGGCCTTCTCTCCTTCAGACCCCATCCCACCACCAGGCAGGCTGGAGGTGCAAGAGAAGGGGAAGCAGCTAGGACAGCAGACCACAACTGATTGTTCCATACCACACATTTTCATGCTCAGTATATAAATCTGTTGGAAGAAAAAGGAAAGGAAGGACATTCAGAGTGATAACATTTGTCTTCCCAAATAACCATTACATGTGGTGGAGCCCTGCTCTCCTGGAGATGGCTGAACACCTGCCTACCCGTGGAAAAAAGTGAATTAATTCCTTATTTTGCTTTGCTTGTGTTCACAGCTTTTGCTTTTCCTATTAAATTGTCTTTCACTCAACCCATGAATTTTCTCACTTTTACTCTTCTGATTCTCTTCCTTATTGCAACAGGGAAGGAAGTGACTGAGCAGGTGTGTGGTGCTCAGACAACTCAACAGAAAATTTGTTTGGTTTATTTTTTTGATGGAGTCTTTTTGTCTTTTATTTTGCTATCAAAATCTGCTCAAAACTAACCAGTAAATTTAAGCCACACTGTGTAGATGACATAAATCTAGCTTTAGCTAATCAAATCAGAGAATAATGTAAATTACTTTAAAGGAGCCAAAAAAACCTTGCTTACTAATCAGCATGATGAGTAGTAACATGCTTTATCGACAAGTACAATGTAGTGTCCATTGGAAGGGTAATTAAGTTTTATGTCTGACTTTAAGTCTAGAACAACTAAAAAAGAAGAAAAAAAACCCCAACATAATTGTGTATTTCAAAAGTTGTCTTCTTTAAAGGTTGTGATAAAACCCACAAGAATAAGAATGTGGAATTGAGTTAAAACTTGTTTTGATCTCTACAGTGTAAATTTTGTTTTCTGCAGTGTAACCAGTAAAGCATATTTTTATTGAAAAAATAAGCTTCGTAAGCTGGAATAGACTTAAAATTCATTACATTTTATGTGACCTAAGGTAAGTAACTAAAAAGAGGGTGATTTTTCATGTCCTAGATAGCATAGAATTCATGATATTTTGAGACAGAGAAGAAATGAGAATTTAAGTTTCCACTCAAACTATATAAAATAAATCAGATTATGTACCTGAATATCTTATTTTGAAGAGAAAAGTCTAAAAGCAGGACAAAATTTAATCCCAAATACTCATAAATCTTTAAATGATACTGTCTTATAGTAGTTCTATGTATTTTATTATTGACCTACAGGGAAATTTGAATTCTAGTGTATGCCTTTGAGACCTCAAGCACTAAGGGTTGGCAAAAGATAAAAACACTTCTGAATCTGATTCAGTGTTTAAATAACTCTAAAAGGAAGAACCCTTCTTCTCCCTCTTATTAGATGACCTTTAAATTTACTTTTTTAAAGTATCTATTTCATCCTGCACTGAAGAGTATATTATCACAAACTTAGAATGATCAAAGTTATATTTTACTATGTAATTTAGTTATAGCTAGAGGGTGAATGGACTGTGATGAAGGTTAGAATATCCATTATTCTAATGTCCCTTGGAGAGAAAAGAGAGGGAAAGTGGCCAAAGAAAGACCTAATCTATCACCTAAAAATTCTAACTTCACTGAGATATTGATTACAATGTTTCTCTAAAGAAGAGGATAAATGATGTAAGGGACATGAAATATTTGAATATTAGAGGAGATATACTTTGCTTTCATGAGAAATGTGTAGTTTTCCCATATATCTGTGCTTGCAGTGACATTGTACTGTAAAATGTAAGTCTTCTAATAATAATTTTTAGGGAAACTTCACCATTTCTTTTTGGAGAATAATTTAATATCATGCCATAATCTTTCCTCCTAATGCCATACTCTGCCTCTAAAACTTTATATCCATAGGTGTTCTATGTTTGAAGGAAGATCTTTATAGCTCAAATCATATGAACTTTCTAGTGAGTCTAATACACATTTTTGGTTCAATCAGAAGATTGATAAGAGAAGATTTTTGGAATAACTTAAATCTGATGTGCCACTTAAAGTATTATAGGCACCAATGAAATTAAGAATTTTAAAACATTGTTTAAAAGATTGTGTATTTTCCAGATTACTGCGATTTTAAGAATTTTTCAAAGTTGTTAAGTAAAAGAATACAAAATGAAGTTTTACTTCCTTGGTAGAAAGAAATTAATGGCTAGTATCTGCTGTTGTAGGATTAGAAGTTATAGAGGTAGGCTCTGTACGCATATACGCTTATGAATAATTCTAATAAAAATGATTTTTTTTCTTTAAGTAGTAGCAAAAAGTAAAAATCACAGGGAAAGGACAACTAGGGTTTAGTAGCTTGCAGTATATACTTGTCAGGGTTTTTTAAAATTGGTCAAAGTCATAACTCAGAGATTTTGATCAGGGATGTTTCGGTGTTTAGAGTTATTAGAAGAAGGTATATCATGCCGGATTCAGCAGCTCATGAGAGCTGAGGCTGCTGTTACTTTATGTTCCCAGGTCCAGCCAGCAGTGAGCCTGAAGATGTATTACCAGTGTGTACATGCAGGATGAATGCATATGTGACATATATATATATAAAATATTATATACATAAAAAGATACATACATTGCTCACCACACAAGTCACAGACAGATGCCCAGAGTACTTACCTGGGAAAAAATAAGAAAGGAGGCATCATCTGGAATTCCAGGTCCAGGTTCTGAGGTCTCCAGTATAAGAAGTATGTAGACATGCTAGTAACAAGTCTAAAAAAGGACCATGGGGATGATTAAGGAATTGCAGCATTTGTCATATGAGAAAAATCTGAGAGAGATGTAACTGCTCAGCCTGGAAAAAAAAGGATGTTCAGGAAGATCTTACCAATGTGTTTAAATATCTGGGGGGTGTGTGTAAGCATGAAGCACCAAGGTTCTTCTCTTAGTCCCTTCCTATCTTAATGATTCTGTGTTTATGTGATTTTACTAAATATTCATTTCAGAATGGATAATATATTTCCCTTCACCATTTTCAGAATCTGTAACTACAATAGTTCATCAATTTTTTATCCCCAGAAAAATACAGTCTTCCACAGGGAACTTAACTCATAAGACAGAAGTGTATATGACATATACATGTCTATTTATACAGGTATAGGTACATTTTTTTAATATACACACAAAATTTTCCTTAACCATATTAAAAAAAAAATATATATATATATATAAAAATTAGGAGGTGGTGTACTGAGATAAGGCAGAGATGATGGTGGTGGTGTTTAAGCTAACACTGCTATTTCAATTGAGCAATCAATGGTTCCTACTCAAATAGCTCTCTTTCTGCATGTACATGAAAGTTATGAAAGTCTTCAGTTAAATGATGAGATTCCATCTGAAACCTTCATTTAGAGGTTGAGGTTTGCTTTGAGCTAGTTATCTCAACTTCTGTCACAATTAGTAGAGGCTAAGTTGAGCTCTAGTGTCCCATAAATAAGTTTCCGGTGATTTCTTTTCCATTTTCTTAATGTGTCCCTCCCTGTCTCCCACAGCCAGTTCAGAAAGTTTTGCATTCTCCACAGCTTCTGTTTTTAAACTATTAGATATACTGAACTATAATCAAATAATTTTCAAGCTTTACATTTTTACAAATTAAATCCAAATTAAATAACAACATTGTAAATATCATTAGGCAGTCTTCCTTCTTTGAAAGAGAGGAGGAAGAGCCTAATACAAAAATGGTGGTAAGGTATTTGAACTCATTAGCAATCAAACTAATTCTGTGTGTTACACAGTAATACTAACAAATTTGCTAAATTTGTTAACTAAGAGAAACTAACTAAAAGTATAATAGTTCTACTTTGTATTTTGAGAGAAGGAATGTGAGAAACAAGACAACTCTTGTTTTCTTAAAATAAAATAAAAATTTATTAAAACCAAGAAAAGTAACAAAAATAGTTAAGAATTAAAATTGGGATCCCATGGCTCAGGCTAAAGGCCCCAGGAACGCAGGTGATCCAGAGATATTTTGGCCCTTTTTGGGCTCTGGACCACCAGAAAGTAACACTGGCAGTGCTGAGGTGACTTTAGTTAATCTAAAGTCAATTATTTATGATTGGCTTCCAGTGGAAGCTGGCCTGTACTCAGCACTGAGCTCTGTCTACGGCTAGTTCCATTCAGCTGACCCCATCCTGGCTCTGTGCACCCGACTTTATAAGGTCTGAGCTCCACTCTGTTCCTCCCACAGCCCGCCCACATGGTCCATGGTGATAGGTGGGATGTAAAGATGAGATAATCTCAGTCCCCCAATGGCTCGCTGTTGTCCAGAGGGTGATGTTACTCTTGTCCAAAGGTGGGAAAGTCCCTCATTGAAATTCAGGTTGCCATGGAGCTGAGTTGCAGGGTAAGGGTCGGGAGCTAAAAATAGTCTGGGGCAGTTACGAACCTGGGTTTCTGAGTCTATTCCAAGGTTGGGTTGGATGTTAAAATCATTTGTAAAAACATAAAACATACTTGCAAAAATACAAAACAATCATTTAAACATTCTTGGAACAGTCAACAATGGTGTAAAAATATGAAACTTACTATAAAACCTTCAGAACATTATTTGTATTTAAACTGGGAACTAACAACCTAGAAAATCCATTGGACAACGGGATTTTGAACTGGGAACTGCATCATCCTTTTATAAAAACTTGGGTAATCAGTATCTGGACTGATGGGCCATTAAAAAAAGAGCGCAAACCTTTATTAACCAGGATAATTAACTGGGAATTTATTAAAACACTTAACGACACTAGATATGCAAAAACCAACATTCAAATTTCATATATGACAAGGAAGATATGTCACACAAAGGGATGGCTGAGTATTTTCCCCTGTATCAGCAGTTAAAAAATATTATACTAGTAGCCAAATCCGTCTCTTGAAAACTTGGATACTGCAAGCTGTACTTTATAAATCTTTAAAGTTAGTAACTAGCTACATACTACAGAAATTTCCTTTTAAAAAAAATTAGGTATTTTTGGTGGTATGATAATATTCCAAAAGGAAAGAAGATGAATTAGAGGTGTGTTTTTAATTTTCTATATCCTCCTGGAAAGATGCCAAAAGAGAAGATGATTTAATAGAATACACAGCACTAAACGAATATTTAAGTCTTTGTAGAACTAGTGTAATGATACCTTGGGGATGATAGCACTTATAAGCATCTAGGGGAAAAAATAGTTCAATTTTTGCTTCATACATTTGCTTGGATGTTCTGATAAAAACTTTTTGTGAACATGATAATTTAAGTCTACCCAGTTACAATTTCAAAGGACTATTTCAAAGGTAAGGATACAGCCATTTCTCTTATTTAGTTTCAGCAAAAAGGAGTTTTAATTTGAAATGGCACAGCACTAGCTATTTTACTGCATTTTTAATCCTTACATTAATATTATTAAGTTCATCTGTCTGTACATGTGCTGCAGTTTACTTCACTGTCAATTGGCATTGCTAGGATTTTAATGGATTCCTGTGGACCTGGAATATATCCTGTAGATTTTTACACAGTATTAACTTAATTACATCTCTACCTCTATTTACTTTACTTGCTATATTTTTAATTTTTCATGACTTCGTTTTTGAACTCAGAGTATTCTAATCACATCTTGAATAGCTCTTTGAAGTCTTTTGTTTTGTTTTTGATTATTCCATTTGGAGGAATAATTAGCGGCTTTTACTGTTCTTGAGAACCAGGAAGCTCTGAATGTTCACTAGAAAGGAATCTATTATTTACAAACATAACATTAGACATCAGCTGAGATAATGTATCTTGATAACCAAGAGCAATAAAATCACAGAAGCACAGAGTTGTTGAAATTGGAATGGGCCATTTTAGATCATCTGTTCTTGTTCAAGCACGGTCAGGCAGATCTGGTTGTTTATAGTTTTGTCCAGTCAGGTTTTAAATATCTCCAGGGGTATCTCTTCTGAGCCACCTGCGTTTACTATTCCCAGAGTAATTTTGTTTTGCTTTCGTGAAGATGAAATGTCACATATTTCAGTTTGTGCATATTGACTCTTGTCCTTTCACTGGGCAACACTGAGAAGAGCCTGGTTCTCTCATCTTTCTTCCCTTCCATCAGATATTTTTGAGTCAAAGGAGAAAAATAGTCACTCTCAAGAGTGTAGATTGTCTCATTTAGCGCATATCTGACATATATTGGTTGCATCTCAATTTCCTGAACAGAAAAAGACTCTAAATTATCCAGGTCAAAGGTAAATTTCTGTATTATAGCTGTCTAAAGTTAAATGAGACAACCCCTCAGTAGCTCATCAATACTTCAATTAAATACATATTTATTCTGATTATAAACTCATAGCTTCACATTCTTTAAACTTTTCCATCAGTACAAACACTGTTACTCCCAACAGTAAAAGTGCAAGGTAAATATAAGTGTAAGCACAGGTCCACCTTCATATTAGATTATGAGCAAATGCATACCCTGTGTAGACAGAATGTACTATGTAAATATCGGTAAGGAGAAAGTTGCTTTTAGTGACAAAAGCTGGAGCAGACCAAAAGGAAACAATCTAGAAGTCAGTACAGGAGGAGAGTTTACATAGTTTAAGCCAAACTGGAAGGCTTGTAAATTCAATGATGCATTAGCAAGGGAATTTCATTAAAAGAGAATGAATGTTATTTCTGTGAAGACACAAGTCAGCACAATTTTGGTGTGTGATAACCAAAGAAAATACTTGTCACACAAGCAACTTTCTTGCTATTTCTGATGAGACAGCTTTCCAAAAGAAATGGTATTACTTATCATTGAGCAATAATTCTGGTATCAGTCTGAACCTTTAGGCTTGGTAATACCAGGTTTACAACTGTTGTCCTGAAAGTCAAATGCTGATCATCTCATTGATGTATCATAGTGGCATTTCTAAAAATGTGCACAACTATGAGCAAATCATTTTAATATAAAAGTAGAAACCTATATTGTCTGTGAAGTATAAGCATAAAAAATGGCAGTTACATAATAGATGTAATGACAAATACTTCTCTTAAGAGCAACAGTTCTGCCTAGGTCTTATTGAGCTCCCATATTTTTTTTCACCTTTTTATGTTCTAATCTGTAGAGGGAGATTAGAGATTTCATTTTGTGAGACTGATGACACAGTGGTTTATTTGAATAATTTTTTTCTCCATTCACAATTCTTTCTTTAAACTATTTGTGTCCATTCTGGGAACAAACTTCTGTTTTCTGATTTTCTATTTCTTTTGATTGTCAATTGTAATAATCTAAAGACCACAATAAAAGCCTACTCTATCTTTTGTTTTTTCATGTTCTGATGCCTCTGTTGGCCAACCAAACATCTCAAAAATAATCCGCAAAATTGCATTTCATAGCAGGCATTCCTGTTGTGGATGAAATAATGCACTTCACTTGTGAGAGAGAAGCTGCAGAATGTTTATTGATATAAACAAGTATTTAACAAAGTTTTATAACAAATGAAATAGTGGTTTAACAAGATTTCATGTCAAGGTGCACTTGATTATTTATTACACAGAGGATGGGGTAACCAAGATGGGTGGTAGGCCCTCCCTTTTGGTCACCAAGTTCAGAGGTGACACTCTTGTTTTCCTGATGTCTACTCAGAAGAGTCTGGATGCACCTCAATTCACTCCTAGTCCCAGATTTAATCAATGGTTCATGTCTGAACGAGTATATGTGCATATTCAATCTAAGATACAACCTTATCAAAATTTCCAAAGTCCAGGAAGCTGTTAGTCCCTTATGGAGGATCTGTTGAGGCAAGGAATTGCTCAGTATTGAGGAGTAAGGAATCTCTGTGGCAGGCATAAACTTGAGAGATGTCCATACTTGGTGTAAGATCCTGTGGTGCAGTCCTCTGCCATGCAAGATTGCTCAAAGGGCTCTTGGGCTGCTCACTGTTTCTGGGGTAAAGTTACTGACTCATAGTCATACCAAGTAGAGTTGTTAGTTTCTCCCAAATTTGGCTTGATTTGGACAAATACCAGCACTGTGATTAGGTTAGGTGCATTGATTAAATCAGCCCTTGGCTGTTGTGTTGCTGTCTGGCTCCTCCAAATCCACTTTGAGCTGGTTGGAGCCACCATTGCCAAATGAATCCATTACAATTGCCACTGATGGTCATCACTTCAGCACAGGGATATAGGTCAGGCTGGGGGCAGAAGGAAGAACACTATAACAATTTCTTAAAAACCAGGAGTTTGTTTCCATTACATCTTTACCAACAATGTAATATTTAATTTTAAAATCAGTTTCTGAGGTGTAATTGATACAAATGAATAATTAAATTTGGAGACAGGTGGCAGACATGCAAATTACGTGTATTTCCTTTGGTGATCATGTGCAAAAATTAATAAATAGGTAAGTATACAACAAGAATATATTCTTTTGGAAAAAATTCTGCAATTGTTCATTTGGTGTCTTTAAAAACACTCCTGGAAGGCTCACTATCCATGTAAAAATATGACCGACATATATGCAGAAATCTTGTGATTTCAGGTTTTCTTTATACACATTGGCATCATCCAGAAACAAAACAATAACTGTGATGGCCATTCATAAATTATTAATTCAGTAAAATAAATTGTTAAAACATGATCTAAATAAATACTGTGTAAGCAAAACTCTAAGTTAGGAAATACCCATCTCAGGTCAAATAAGAATAAGTAGCAACCCTTAACTTCTCAGCTCCTTTATTCACAATCATAAAAGCTTGACACAAGTGAGAAGTTTGCTGATTTTTTTATGTATCTTGCCTGTATTACCAAAACTGAAAAGATGTTACAACATGGGAAAAAATCCCAACCACCAGAAAACAAACAAGCTCCGCCTCCCAAACAAACAAAAACCAAACCAAAACCCTGACAGATAGAATTATGAGGTGTATGGAAATTTGGTTAAAAATTAACAGCACCATGGCTTGTGATTTATGTTCTCTCTGGAGAGAAGGACACAGCTAACTATGTATCACATGAAATATGTTAAATAAGGTTAGTACTGGGATTCAGCACTATCCAGAAAATATTAAGCACTGCAGTAGGATCCTCAGAGAGGCTGAGAATTTCAAAACTTGATTGCAGAAGGAACAGAACAATCTGATCTAATTTTGAACTTGATATTGCTTTAAACAAAGAATGAGATTAGATGATCAGAAAAAATGAATTTGTGAAATATGTAATTATTAATACAGAGTGACAGTGTTCCACAATTTTCTGCATGTTATTTAATTTTAAAAAAACCCCAATCTTTCTTAAAGATATTATTCATATTTAAACTGTTGGGTTGAAAGCATTTTGCTTAAACTTTTCTAAACAGGAAAGACTTCAATCCTTGATCATTCTAATGAACTCCTTTTTCTCAGCTTCCTTCGAACCATTTAAATTTATGTCAAGAAGTTCCCTGGTTACATGTATGCCTAGGAAACTCCATTCTTCATTCATAGTTATGAGCAACTCCTTTCAGATTAAGGACAACTACTCTGTGAAGGAAGAACAATATATTAGATGTGATTTCTGATGAGCTTAAACTAGATAGAATCATAAAAGAGGTATACTTCAAGTACTTTGAAAGTATGTCCTACAAGTGGACCAAAGAAAAACCAACCAACAAACCAACCAATAAACCAACCAACAAACCAACCAACCAACCAATCAACCAAACAACCAAACAACCAAACAAACAACCAAACAAACAAAAAACCCAAAAGAAAGTTCTATGGTAAAAGAGAAAAGTATGCACCTAAGATTCAAATTGACTCTAGAGAATAAAAAAGAAGGAGCTGGCATGAAGGAAGAACTTTGATGAAGAAAAGCATGTTTCCATACCTGCCTGAATAGAATAGATTATTTTTCAGTTGGAAAAGACTTACAGTGATCATCTATTCCAGCTGCATGAACACTTCAGGGCTGACCAAAATTAAAGCATACTATAAAGGGCATTGTCCAAATAAATGCCTCTTAAATTCTGACAGGTTTGGGGTAGCAGCCACCTCTCTAGGAAGCCTATTTCAGTGTATGACCACCCACTGGATAAAGAAATGCTTCCTCACTTTGCCTGTAAATCTCTCTTGACACAGTTTTCAACCATTTCCCTGTATCTTATCACTGAATAGTGGGAGAAGAGATCAGCATCTCTCTCTATACTTCCCCTCCTCAGGAAGATCTAAAAAGCAACGAGGTCATCCCTCAGTCTCCTTTTCTCCAAATAGAAAATCTCAAAGTCTTTAAGTGCTTCTCTGTTTCTCTCTAACATTGTTAGAGAGAAAATAAGTTCATAAGTGTTCTAAAATACTATTGAATAAAAAAGTTGTCATCTGCTGTATTTCTGCTCAAATTTTGGAGGAAAAAATAATTTTTCAGTGTGATAGACTGAAAAATAAGTAAATTTATGGAGGTTTATGGACTATTTTGTACTGAAAATACTGAAATAAATTCTTCCCAAGTTTCTTATTTTACCTGTAGTTCTTGGGAGCAAGATGGAAAGCCAGTGTGAAACTATTCATTGATTTCACAGTGTTGCAGTCACAAAAAGTTCAATCTCATAAAATTAATCTTTACTTTTAGATCTTTTTGATCTGATTTTACACTAACAAATAATAAAGAAAATTACAGACTATAAAACTCTGAAGTGATTTTTTTCTGTCCCTAAGGCTGCTGAATATCTTTTCCTCTTGAACCCATGTTTTGTCCTTTCAAGGTCGCTCTCATTAAATTTAGTTGGTGTTTAATTTTTAAGCTGCTCCTCATTTGATGTAGAAGCCAACTGTGTGTGAGAAATAATAATTTTTCTGCCAGTCAGAAGAAATTTGATTTAATTGGCTTTTATCCTGAATCATGTCATTAAACTTCAAGAAGATTCGTAATTAATTATTTACAGGGCACATATCATGTTTCATCCAGTGCAAAATCTTAAATGCTTGGACTTGAGAGTACAGTATTTTAACAGTTGAGTTTGTAACAAGGTAGAGGTAAGGATGGACTTCAGGTATATACAACCTTTTAAAAATATCTTTTGTAAAGTTAGTGACGGTGAGAAGTGATGGTGTAGCATAACTGCCTTCACCTCAACTTCATTTTAAAAGTTTAAACTTAACAAAGCATAAGTAACTATAATATAATCCTCCTGAAAGAGCACAGCATGTCTCCTCCACAGTGTTCTTCATCAGTTCTGATTCAGAAAACGGTGACTGCCTTGAAGGGCGGTCTCTTTAGAAATTTAACAGTCCAGTTCAAAGAAAACTAAGCCACAAGGGTTACAAAGATTCAAACACTACAGGACATAGTAGGGAAGCTATTATAATTGGCTTTCCACTGCTATCCTTAGCTATAAAAAATGTGTCACTATCAGAGAGTCTTGGACCCCTTGTGGTCTGTAAGAGCATTTGGAGATTTGAAATGCCGGAGAAGAGGCCCGGAGTGCATGCAGTAAAAATGGCAGAAGAGTTCTGTTGTGCTCGTATGCAGTTTCATCACAGTGTTTTGCTATAATGTTTTACAGCAGGAAGAATATGTGTGGAGCAGCTATACAAGCACATAAGTTTCATCTGGTATGGCTTTCTTCTAAAGCCATTTTCCAAGTTCAATATTCTCAATAATTACCTATCGTAGTTATTGGAAAAGTTCTACTGTATAAGGGCCAATGAATATTAAGGCTCCACATCATAGCTACACGATTATAACATTGCTAGTAAGATCTCTGTAATGAAATAAAGTACATTCTATCTGCAACAAAAGATCCAGCAGATCAATCTACTACTACTGCTACTGCTACTTCTGTATGTATCTAGGCTTCGTTAAATTTACATTTAGACAATATGAAGCTAATCAAAATCTATCAATAGAATCCCTTTTGGGATGGTCTGTATCAGTATAACTACAACATTCTTCTCTTAATTCCAGAACAATCTTATGTGTGAAGGAAAGCGCTTAGAAGAAATGGTTAGAGCTCAAATTGGAGATTTCAGCAAAAAAAAAGAGTTTTTTGTTTAAGCACTTTGAAGTAAAGCTGTAAATAGAGGTGACTCCACTGTCAAGCAAACATATTTAATGTTTTCAGCCACAAACATATTTCTGCTTAAAAATTTTGGTCCATGAAATATTACATTTTTTTTAGTAAGAATCTGGTTCTGCTCTAGAGATAATTCACATGTAATTAAACATTCTATGAAGAATATACACTAAAACATTAGTGTTAGAAGAACTGCTTTTGTAAAACAACTTTTATTGAACTACAGTAAGTTCTAGTAAAAATAAATGGATGAGGGTTTCTCTACACAGACTAATGATTTCCTGCAATGTCTTTGCTGAGCATATTGAATTCCTGCAATTTTTCTTTATCAATATGATATCAAGTATATTTTGCAGTAATGTTTAATAGTAAATATTATTTTTTAAAGGTAATTTTAGATAAATGTTTTAAAACAAAAAGGGCCAAGTCCTAAGAAAAAAGTAGCCCCAAAATTTTTAGCATTATTTTACCTACATTTTGCCTTCTGTCAGGGGGAACCTGTCTCCAAAGAGATGATATGCTTCCTGTCAATACCAGAGCATTTTATTTGTTCTTTGACTGCACATTTATTTCCCTTTAAAATATCTCATAAGCAGGTTGCATGCTCAGGAAGAAAAGAAGGCTATTCCTTCCTTGAACAGCAATTAAGTATACCTAGAAGAAAGAAGACTCCAGACATACAGGGTATGACTGTAGCAGCAAATATGATAATCACAGGAAGGAACTAGGAAATAGCAGCTCAAGTAGAGACTGGAAAAAGAAACTTGGTAAGCACCTTAAGGGATGTCAGCTCATAAAATACATTGAGTTAATTAAAAACAGGCCTGAAAGCTCCCCATTCTACAAAGTCCCAAAACAAAAAAGAAAAATTTCCAATTTTTTTTAAACTTGTATTTCTACACTACCTCCATTTATTAGATAATCTGAATTATCTCCATTTATTAGATAATCTGAATGATTTTTTCATAAAGCAGCTCCCTGAAAGCAAAATGAGTAAATCTGCCTCAAAGATCTTGCTGACTCAACATCTATTTACAGTGACTTAATATGTATCTACGTGAAGTTGTATAAATAACTGAACTTGTGTTGCCTTTCAGCCTGAAAACTGATTAAATGACTTGGTTGTGACTTAACCCTATGTTAAGGAGAAGTTACACATTTTTTTTCCCTGCAAAATGTGGCTTAGTTTAATTGGCTCAGATTATTTTGAAATCCAGAACCCAGAATGACAACTTACTGAGTGGAAAACTACCAAAACTGGCTGTCATGAGGGATTTGGTAATTTCACTCAGTACTACTACAAGAAACGTCTTTATTCTGAAGTTTTAAATGCCAACATTTATTTTTCAAAGAGGAATAAACTTTTTTGATTCCTATTTAAATTGCATAAGAATAAGTAAACAGTATCATAATGTTGTCTTTCATTAAACAATTAAGTCTTCCAAAGTCTCATCCAAATAATGGAAATTCTATATCAAATTATTTAATTTACCTAATCAAGTTCAAATTGCACCACTAAACTTTCAAGAGAATTAACTAGCTGCATATTCTGGATCATATAGCCAGTGATTATATAGTGAGGTACTTTTAAAGGATGTTTATCCTTAGCATTAAAACAAATGCACAAACAAAAATGTGCTAGATATAGTTCTTAATAGTATTAGGGCAGGCATCTAGGATAGAAGAATTACAGATTTTTCAATTTTAGAATAAAGTTCTACTCACTGTTTTATCAGGTTACTTCAGTGTAAAATGTAGAAAATGTCTCTTGAACAGCAGCTGAATTCCATCCATCTCTTCTGCTAATTGCATTACCTTCCTGCAAATTATATGGTTTACCTTTTGGTGTATGTTAATTTTCCATAATTAAATGGACTGGTCTGAATAACTTCTACTAATCACCTCAAAGTTTTAACTTAAGAGAGAGCATACTTCTGAGGGGAGGATTTTGTTGAACTAAACCCTCTGTGACTGCAGCAGGAATTTAAAATGGATATTCAATGGCCTTAATAAGTACTCTTGTGAGATATTGTGTAACATGGAAACACTGATTCCTGCAGGTATGTTTTTTTTTTTTTTAAATGACAGTAGGTACTATCTTTATGAGGTACAAAGTTTCAATGAAGCTGTTTACCACAAAGGTTTCACATCTTGTCTTTCCAAATAACTGTGGACTGTCATGTAAAAGGAAAAGAACTATGAAAATCTAGGAATTGCTAACTGACTGAGGTACTCCTCCCTACAAGCCATCATGGGTTACTGTTACTTCCTTTGGATCTTTGGATCCAAGGGTAAGATAGATGCTCATTGTTCCAGAGTCCTTGGTATATGGGTATGTCACCCAAGACTGTTCAACTGAAAATAGAATAAGTATCAATAGGAAATAAAATGAGTGTCAATTGGATATAGAATGAGCGGCAATCCTATTACAAGACTCACTCTTTCTGTATAAGGAAAGGTATTAAAAACTACTTTATGAATGCCAGTAGTGTTTGTGAGTCAGATTTCTGTCTGCCAAGATATGGAAAAATGAAGGAGATTCTGACCATGAGGTTTGTTTACTTGAGGAACTGTAGTGTACAGGACTACAGATATCTGTGGGTTAGCAATTTTCCTGGTTAGTTAGCAAGATGCTGAAAGGTTTTGTTATTTTGTTTTGCAGGTGAACAAGTTTTTTTTATTTCCAATATTCATACTGACATAGAAAGTTCGAATTTTCTTCCTTTAAGTTAATATTCACCTTGTAGAGAGAACTAGAAAGCAACCTGCACATCTTTTATTACCCATGTACCTGGACCTCAGCCTAAACACTTTCAACAAGCTGTGTACCTCTTTTGTGGTATCTGCATGGCAACTCTTTGCAAAACACTAAATTAAGGAAATAAAATGTCTGCATTATCATCCTTGCAAAATATTCAAAGATATATTTATTCTTTGTATTTTTTGATTTTATTCTTTTGTATTTTCCATCAGGGTAACGACTCTATTTCTGATACTAGCAGATCAGAATATCTATAAAAAAGATCACAGAGGGGTGAGACAGCAATTAGGATAATGGAATATTCTGAGTTGGGAGGGACCCACAACGCTTATCAAATACAAATTTTAAGTGAATGGTTCGTACATGTAACCCTGTGACCTTGGCATTATTAGCATCATGCTCTAAACAACTGAGCTAATCTCAAAATGGGAGGCATCGCATCAAGAATTCTGACAGCTACATCATTTCAAATGGATAAAAACCTGTAGCAAAAGTTAACAACTAACATTTCTAAAAATATACATACATTTTTAGTGTAAAGTATGTGCTTTACCCATTTAGTAAGCAAAGGTAAGTAAGATGAGTTTGCTTGTCGATGCTCATGTATTGTTACTATATCAAGATATCAGCTTTAAATGATAAGAAACATGATATATCAAACAAGAGTTCCTTAAGATTATGCCACTTAAAGATCTGGAGAGCAGTGTTTAAACTGCTTCAAAATGCTGACTTACTCTGGTATATGAAATTCATAGACATGACTTTGAGTAGAAAACCAGTAAATGTAAATTACTCTCTTTAAAATGTAAAAATATTGAGTTTTCATTTGGAGAAGTATATATGGTTTCATGCCTGACCAGCCACTCTAACATATAATAAAAGAGTGCTTTGCACCACGAAGATCAATATATTTAGTCTATTATTGGTCTTTTGTCATGTGCATAAGTAGAACTAGTGCAGATATAATCTGATTTTTGAGAAAGCCAAGAGGAAATATTGTCCATCTCTCTCTTTAAGCAAAATACAAAACTACATCAGTCCCATAGCTCACAAACTGCCTTTACGTACTTTCAGATGTACAGCTTCATTTGATTTTGGTATAGTTGTTAAGCTTCTCTATGAAATGTGCTGTTGTACAACTGGCTTGGTGGGTTTTTTTTCTGAGCAGCAGAACAGTCCTGAATTTTTAACTTTATTAACGACAGTTTTACAGACAGTTATAAAAACCAGGTACAAGAATGTGAATAGACAGAGAGTGTGTTAAAAGCAGGACGTGACTTTTGGACAAAACAGGATGCATCTTTATCACTTGGTAGCAAAAGGCTAATAAAACTCCACCAGTAAATTAACACAGCACAGGCTGTGCTGTGCATAACATGCAAGTTATCATTACACTATGCAAGATGGCAAAGTTTACAGTCAAAATTGTAGCTTTCAAGGGCAGGCTGTTAAATGTACAGGACCTCTCAGAAGTAATGTGGGACTAAAATCACTTTCAATCGCTTCATAAAAAATTTGTAGCTTTGGGAATTTTTTTGCTCTTTTTTCCTTTGTTATTTTTTTTTTCTTATTTTTCTGATAAAGAGGTGGCTTAATTCACCAAGCTTTAAAAAGACTTTTTTAGTTCTTTCAGGGTGACAGTAATGTATGGTACTGCTCACAAGATAATGCCTTTTGGCACCTTAACAACCTAGTCGTAATTTTCTGCAGTTTTTATTTGCAGTAAAGAAATTAAGTTAGATTCAACTGATGATCATCAAATATATAATGCATAAGCACAGATAATGATACTGTTTGTTTTGTATGAGACCTGACTTTTTCATGGGAATAGTTCTAGATTTTGTTCAGTGTAAAGCTAGAGCAACTACCTTATGAAAAGTACTTGGTCCACTTTTCTGATGTGCAGCAGAGAACAGAATTTGTCCCTTAAGCCTACAGCTTTAATGACAATTCCACCCCCTTTGGTAACCTATAATGAAAATTATTGATAATGAACAGAGAGAGATTTGGTTTAAAGTTAGGGGAAATAACAGAATCCACTCATTCAATTCTGGTAACAGCAATTTTAAAGAATATGTGTGGAAAATAGAAAAAACACCTATTCCCCCCAAAAATATCAAAATTATATATGCTTTTCCTTACTTCCTGCTATTCAAATTTTACTGCATCCCCAAAACAATAAACAGTGATAAAATGATGAAACAATAAATGGTCTTTCAAAATAAACTGAAAAGTATTATGTATCACTTCTTTTTTCTCATTTTGTTGCATATTGTACAGAGTTTACAAGCTCTCAAGACTGGGGTTTTACAGGCTTGAGGTTTGTCTGAGCTTATTTTGAGTTGTCTGTAACTTTGCTTTCCTTAGCTTAGTTTTGACAGCATTTTTTCTAATTGATCAGGTGTCTATACCTATTCTTTATTTTTTGCATTTAATTTTGCTCATCTTTGCAAGTTATGAATATAGTTTCCTATAGAAAATGGCAACAATAAGTTGTTCCAGGCAGAAGGCAATATTTACAACCCTAACACAATGATACAGAGTAGAGATATACAGGTTTAGTATGATAGAGGCCTTGACATGAATAGGCAGGATGCAGCACAGATATGGGCTAGTAAGAGACTGGGCACAGGCTTGGCACTGGGAATCTTATGCCATAAACAACCCCATCATGTCCAGTTAAAAAAGTCCTACGGACGTGGGCCTGGACAGATCTGACTTAATGGTTAAAAAAGAGAACAAAGAAATGCCACCTCATAAACATCTATGTAAAAGGTGTTATAAATAATAAATTTGGATGTAACCTGGAGCTGCAGACCAAAAAACAAAACAAAAAAAATTTGAATGGATGTTAGCAGGCTTATTTAAATGGCTATAAGTGTGGAAAAAAATGAAAGGAAGATGAGTAAAATAAATATAAAATGAAAAGAAAATAAGAAAATAAGAGAAGAAGGAGAAGGAGAAGGAGAAGGAGAAGGAGAAGGAGAAGGAGAAGGAGAAGGAGAAGGAGAAGGAAATATAAGAGGACAGGAAATGGGAAAGAGAAAGAATAAACCATCAACATGATATTATTCCTCACTGAAAAGGATTCCAGATGCTAACAATTGACTATAACAGACCATCACCACCACCAAACCCATAATGAAGTTGTTGGCCCAGAGGAGCAGTTAAAGGGTAAGCATAACAACAGAAAAAGGACTAGAAAGTAAGAGTGCAAACTACAATTTTAAATGTGTTATTGTTATTATTGAGAATTCCTCTGCACGTAAGTATTCTATCAGCCTTTTAATTCTTTGTTTCTCCAAAAAAATTGATATAGACTGTGGAGGTGCCTCTCCTCTGAAGTCCCAGGGGAGGGACCCTGCAGTGTATGAGTCTGTCCCTATCCCTGCTCCCATGTCAGGTGTGCCCTATACCTGTTCCTGATTGGGTGGTTTGGGTGTGCCCGGTGAAATAAAAAAGGGCAGGACTGATGGTCCTTTTTAAGCCTTTATTAAAAAGTGATCAGCTCAGGTGGGGGCTCTGGCCAGCTTCATTGTCCCCAGCTTCGACTTGGAGGAGGAGGAACTTTGGCTCTGCCACTCCCTGTGATAGAGCCGGGCCTCCAAGTGTTCCTCACGGTCTTGTGGCTGTATACAAAGGTGTATATGGAGGCGAGGGTGCTAGTTCGGTGTCCTCAGGGCAGTGGCTCTAGTAGACCTTCTTATTAGGGCGACCATTTGAAAAACCCAAAAGCTGGCTAGGTAGTAGTTCCTGAGCTCGTTTTTAAATTATTATTTTCTAGGGATTTTTTACTCCCAAGGGTCTTTTCAGCTCTAGTTTGCATATTCAGCCCCTTTTCTTCTTTTCTTCTCTCTTTTTTTTTTTTTTTTTCTTTCTTTTTTTTCTTTATCTACTACTCTTCAGGCAGGCTTCTTCCGAAAGGGGTAAGGGAGGGAGGTCGTAAATTCCTGCATTGGAATGCAAGCCCTGATAAGAGGCCGGTTTCTTCACAACTAAGTGGGGTTTTTTTTTTTTTTTTTTCTTTAACTGCAAGAGAAATTTTAACTTTTGGGTTACAAAAGTACAAAATTACTTTCAGGTAATAAAGCTACAATGAGGTACAAAATAAATGGATAATTGTTAAATCGATAATCTGGTCCCTTATTTATAACACCCGGGGCCCAGGAAGAGAGAGGGTCCCATGACTGGAGTCTGGTGGGAACTCCAGCCATGTGGCTGGAGGACTAAAACATCTCTGAACAGCTATAAAAATATTGCTTCATCTTTCCTTCCAAGTCATTGCTGTCTTATACTTGTTGAAAGGATTACCAATTACAACAAATGGTGGGGAAATGTGGGCGAACGATCCCCGGAGAAAAGTGATTCGTGAGTAAACTCTGGATATCTCTTCTTGCTTTCATTTTGCTGTCCCATCTCTGAACAATGGAGGACTCCTGGAAGGACTCATGGCTGTCCGAACCACAAAGAGACATTTACCTTAAACTTAAAAAGGTTCTGGAACATCAATATGTAGAATTTAGCTTAATTCAAGCTCAGAAAGAACTAAGACACTTTTTGGCATGGCAGTTTAAAAACTTTTTCTATGTTTCTTGGGATTTGATTCTTACCAAGGACTTTGGGGAGAATATTTGGACACAGTTAATTTCTGAATCAAAAAATGTGCTGATGCAAGACTATTTCCATGAATATTACCTGATTTCAGAGACTATCGAGCAATATCGCCTGTGTCCCGCTCCTGTTTTAGTGGCGAACACGTGGTCAAGCAGCACACACGTCGCAGCAGGCTCCTCCGTTGCCCCAGAGACCGCACGGCCCAGGCCGCGGGCACCCAGTGCATTGCGGGCGGCGGTGAGGGAGCTCCCGTGCGTGGGAGAGCCAGCGAGGCCAGGCACGGCGGGAGCGGGGCCGGCGGGGAGAGCGGCGGCAGTGCAAGTGGAGCCAGGAGCGGGGCGGCAGCGCGGGCCCGGCAGTGTTCACCCTGAGACACACGAACGGTGCAGGGGCAGTGGCGAGGGGAAGCCGCGTGGGGCAGCCGGGGCAGCGCGGTTAACGGGACGGTGCAGAGCGGGGCCGCGCCGAGCCCGGGCAGCCACGTGGGAGCCCGGCAGAGGCAGTGGCACACGGGCTGTGGCCAGAGGCATCAGAAGAGCTGGCAGAGTTGATACTCCAAAGAAAATCTGTTTGGACATTTGGGGACTCAAGATAGCGGCTTCTTTTCTTTTGAAATTATTTTGTTATGTTTATCCAACTGTTTCCAATGTTCTTTTACTTAAAAAGAAAGGGTGAATTGTGGAGGTGCCTCTCGCTGAAGTCCCAAGGGGAGGGACCCTGCAGGGTACGGGTCTGTCCCTGTCCCCAGGGCCCGGGAAGTGAGTAGGGTCCCATGACCGGAGTCTGCCTGGGAACTCCAGCCATGCGGCTGGAGGACTAAAACATCTCTGAATATCTAAAGAAATATCGCTTCATCTTTCCTTACAAGTCATCGCTGTCTTATACTCGTAGTAAGGATTCCCCATTACAACAATAGACTAATGATGATTTTTGAAGTGGACTATTATGATTTCAATTACACTAACCAGCAAAGTCTTGGCTTTACTTACATAAATGGATATTGTTCTTCCTATTTGCCAGTAGAAGGATTTTGAAAATAACATGCTATTCAGTTAATTTACATATTAATTGAAAACTTCTATTATTTGCACTACATGAGGTGTTGGAGGCTTCCATCTGCAACAGGAACCTTATTTTTATGACTGCACTAAAAATTGAACAAGAGCCACTGGTACTTGGCTAAAATATTACAATAATTCCCAATATTACCTAAGCCTGGGCCACCCATCATTTTTCCAAACACTCCCCATTAATCGTTCAGGATTTTAATGGATAGGAGACCTTATTCACTGAGAATTTAGCTATACAGTTTGGATAATAGAAGACTGGGAGACAATGGACAAGGTATACTCCCGAGATCTGAAGCCCAGTTTGTTGCAGGCTAGCTTTGTAAACTCAGTTTTGCTCAGAATATTATTAAGTAGATATTATAAATAATAGCTTTAAAGTTGAAAGAGAAGTGTTGCTGACATGAGAGGATAGAAAACCTAGGAAAAATGAAATGGTAACAAAACATAATCAAGGATCAGCCAGTTCTAAGAGAACGACCATACCTCACCTAGCTGGCACATGCCTGGCAAGCAGATACCTGTCTCATCCAGAGTGCTGAGCATGTTAATATAATATTAACTTAATACCACACCATTCCTAGCTACCTAGTCTATATACTTGCCATTGAATAATTGCTGTGTTAATAAATAATTCTTAACTGGTCTGAGAGTATCTTTCTGTGTGGTAAAAGCATATGAAGAAAAAAGACCCAGAGAAGAAGAGCTTCAGGAGGTGCAGAAGATCAAGGCCTTTGCTATCCTCCATGCTGGGAATGGGCATAGAAATGCTGAGTTTTAAACTATAGACTATTTTTCTCAATATGCTTAAGAAAATGCTCTTCAGCTAAGTTCCTTACAACCTCCGTATTGTATTAACTTCAAAGTATGACGTAGAGCCAGGGAGGCTGAGTGGTTTCATTCTGACAGCTTCAGAAAATTCATTTCTTTGCATGCTCACAGGTCTGTAACAAAAATTGCTCACCACATGTGCTTTCTCAGCCAGGCTTGACCCTTATATAGGAGGTAGATAGTAGAGGGTTCAGTTTAAGTGAATTTTTAAAGCTCTTGCTGTTCGAGCCTGGCAATTAGGGAAAGTGTGGTGGTGAGTTTGTAACAGCGGAGCTCGAACTGAAAATCTCTGATGTATAAACCACTGAATTTCATTAGATAAAAACAGCTTTTAATTCCTGCTGAGCTGGGTGGAAATCAAACCCTACAAGTAAAAGATTATCTTCTTTATTATTAATAAATTCCCCAGTAAATAATAATTTAATAATCAGTTAAAAAAAATTAAAAAAAAAACACCTAGAGTTAAAAAAATTGCAAGTTAAATTCATCAAACATGCTGCAAACTCTATTTTGAAATTAAATAGGCAATGTTTTAATTATCTGGGCACAAAGACAAAATCTCCCACATCTCCTGTAAACATGCTCAGTTATTCTATGCCCTGCTATAATTTTCTAATTATAGAAATCGGTTTTTGTTCTCCCTTGAAGAAATAGGAACATTACAGATGTAACCTGGCAAATATAATTTTGTTGGTGGTGTTGTTGTTCTATAAAGCACTGTGGACAATTTCAAGGATAATTTTCACAGGCAAGTGATGAACTCATGCCTTAAACCACATAAATTAAATGTGCTTAAAGAACTTTTGTTAAAAAAGTATTCTTTGTGTTTTCTTCTCATTTCAGGAATTGTAAAAGAGAAAATTTCTTAGACAAAATGGCATAGCATTGGAGAATAACACAACAATCTATTATTCTGAATTCACAAATTACAAAATTGAGACCTTAAATTTGTAACCTATGTATGTCTTGTAGATATTTCTTTTATGTTAGAAGTATGCAATGAACATGATTATTTTTTTCTACAAAAGTAGAAATACAGAGGAACTAACAAAACCACGTTTCATTAATGAGTTGAGAGCACACACTTCAACTGTTATCATAAGACCTGGGGAAACTTGCCTTATCTTTTCAAAATGCAACATAACGGGGTTTCAGGTTAATAATTTGGTCTGAATAGTCTCATGACAAAACATTTATCTTGAACATGGCAACTGGTTACTAAAAAAAAATTTTCACTGCTATAATATTTTATGGGGCTTGTTCCATTTCAATTTAAATATAATATAAAGTTAGTATACTACTTTGTTTATCAATATTAGATACAGTGTTTTCCACTGGTTTTGAAATGGCAATAAATTACTTAAACTGGTAAGAAATAAGCCAAGAGGAGCTATTCTATATCAGGATGTATGTCCTATCCATTGATCCATGTTTTTGCTCCCAGAAACATGAGTACCACATTAAGACGTGCAGAAAGTCTATTTCCTCACAGCCTATAGACCCCAGTATTTTGCTCTGCCTTTGGATTATGGATATGGAGTGCTCACCTTGATCTCTAAGACTAGAATTCACATCAAATTTTTTGTAGTAGAGGCAAATATAAAAATCTGCTCCCAAAGTCTAACCTGGGCCTATGTCTAAGCAAGCCATCTTAATCTTCTTTTTAAACTTTGACTAACACTATTGTGTGGAAAAAGGAAACATTCCTTTTTCAGCATAAAGAACCAGCATATTTCTTATAGCTATTCTGAAGGACACAGGTGACTTCAGTGCTCCACATCATTCCTCTCTAAAAGTCTGTGACAGTGACAGAGAAAATAATGGAAATGAAATAACCATTTTACAGCCCACAATGGCTCAGGTTTTGTAACAGGCAACCAGAGTGGAGAACTCTGATGCAGGATATAGTACAATGTTATAATGAATGTTCCACAAGGTCTTCTGAGATTTTTTTCCAGTACCATGAGCAAACCTTGCATATCCAGATTTGGCATATTGTATCAAGTACAGGGGTACACTTTGAAAGGTATGAACACTCTTTCTGTTAATTTCAAAGGATCAGAAACAGAAACTGAGATATCATCAACCTGTAACCTACATGTATAAGGCAGTTAGACCTCGCTTTAAAGACAAGAGCAAAGCTGCCCAGTAGTATGGGTATAAACTGTGCAGAGAATAACATCAAATGAAACAAG
>JACBWW010000048.1:5302658-5352427 GCA_020086605.1 Lanius collurio
ATATATATATATATATATATACAGATGAATACTATAGCCTTACAAATTTTGGCGTGGTGCAAGAAGATTTTAAAGGAATGTTAATATTCTTCACTGTCTCTTGGAGAATTTAGACATCTTTAAGAGAGTAAAATAAGCAAAGTGTTACTCCTTTCAAGAAAAACATTTGTGTGACTTTCACTCAAAGAGCAATTTTTTTTATTGTTTTAAACACTCAGGTGTAAACATAAACAAGTGTTGTCTTCTTCAGTGTCAAGTCACAAGTGTAAGAAAAAGTAGGGTTTTGGTTTTTACTTTTCTTTTAGAATTGCAGCATTAAAATGCTATGAACATTTGCAGAACCAGACCAGAACTGATTTATGTGGCAATAAATATTTCAAGCAATTGCCTGGAAGCAATGCCCTCAGGTAGTCCCTACACTAGCCAACTACCATGTTAAGAGTAATGTAATTCCCATAAGTGCTACTTTCCAGAAATATTACTTTTTTAACATGACAGCAAATGCGTGATGACAGATATGTTTGATGGAAACAGAGGAAAATTTTTTCTTTCATATGAAGTCCTTGTAGCAATGATTTTTTAATGAATTGGGGAGTAGCATAGATATTAACAGATATTTTATTTTTTCTGAATCAAAATAGACATCTTCAAAGAGAACTAGAATACAGAGGCACCATCTTTCCAGCCATCATTTCTTTGAGTTTTATTCAAGCTATTATGTGATTGAAGTAATAAAAATGCTTCCTCTTTCTGTCCCATTTCTCCTTTTCTCATTCAGTCTAGACCAAGTGATCAGAGCTAGCTTTGAACTTAAAATCTTTATAAAATTCAGAACACACTATTAATTCCAGAAGTTAAAGATGAGGGTAATATCTCAGCATGATAATAGTATGAAATTTAGTTTTAGGTTCTTCTTGTGGTTTCATGTAGTGTATTTTGTTTTACTTTGGTTTGCTGTCAAGCAAGAAAACGGCAATATTTGAATAAGGTCAAAATTGAATTCTGCCCCTGACTTCAAAAAAACAGAGGCACAGTAGAGTCAGATTCTGGTATTGTTTTACCTCCAGTTTGCTTTTGTAATTCACTGCTGATTTACACTAGTGTAAATGAAATTAAACACCACCTCCATGGAGTCCAGGGATCTAATTATAAATAAAACAATTTTTCAGACAGTGAGCATGGGTAAGACATACTTTTTATACCTGCTGGTCATTAAAAGCTCAGAAAAATGTAGATCGAGGAAATAATGGTGCCAGAAGAAATTCTAAGTGAAATCATATGAGGCTTCAAGGAATGAATAAAGAATGATGAGACAAGAAAAGAAAAATAATCAATTTACATAGGATCAGTAAGAATCTGCTGAGAATATTCAACTAAGAGTCCCACAGAACATCATTCTCATTGCTAAGTTTTGTGTGGTTAGGACTTCGAAAAACAACACTAACATTTAGAATATGTATTATTGTACTGCCAGTATGACATAAAGAAGAGAAAGAACACCAACAGTCACTGGGGAATGTTTTGCTACTCCATAATAACGCATACTTCCAGAAGAAGAATGGGAAGATAAATGAAGTCATCCTTATTTATGTGCTTGCTCTAGAATCTGTGTTGCTTGGAAACTTGGTATTTTTTTGTACATTTTTCCCTGCTGGAAACCCCTCTTTGCTCACTGCAAAGTTAACTGGGCGTTTTATATAATGAACAATGATTTAAAAATATGTGACACTTGTATCTTATTTTTTTAGGTTCTAGACATAGTTTCCATGTTTCACTGTATGCATTGGGCCAGAAATGCAAGTTATCTGTATTCAGATGTGTACCAGGAGTGCTCCTTTGCAATGACTAAAATGAGCAATAGAAGCTTAATATATTGCTCCAGTTTTGCTATAGCCTAGTTTTCCTTCTCAGCCCCAGGATATGAAATTGACAAATTGCACGTGGAAGCAATGAAAGATTTCACTTCTGCCAGAATGTCATTGCTGTGCCTTGCTTGGTACATAGATTCAGAGACATTAAAAAAATGAATAAATCAGTTCAGGTGATGCTGTGTATTATTTCTAGTCCAAAAGGTTTTCATAGACAAGTTTCATGTGAAGCAGTAAAAAAAAATTCCTTTTTTTTTTAATTTTTATTTTTTTTGCTACAAATAATTTTGAATTTTAGTCATCAACTATTAATTGTATTTATTTTTTAATTTTCTTCCCACAGGGAAGGCTTTTGAGGTAGTAAAAACTCAGCAGGATTTTTTGTCCATATTTTAGCTTCCTTTCCCATCTAAAGAAAATGAGAACAAAAGACAACATGTAATTAATTACCAGTCTTAGGATAAGACTAGAAAAGAAATACTCCCATGTTTAGCTGCTAGCAGAAGTTTATGTAAATGATGAAACTTAGTCTTGTAGAGAAGGTGCTCAGAAGGAAAGGTAAAGAGATGAAAAAAAGGAAGTATAAATGCTCATCCAGCAGGATCTACAGTTACTCAAATACAAAGAGGTGAATACTTTGGAGTGATCTTTCAACAAGATTGCGGGTAGATAGCAACATTTCCTTAGAGGCATAATCAGAGTTGAATTCCAGGAAGGAGTACACATGTAGGATAATGCAGGAAGAGTATAAAGACCAAAGATAAATATTCTATTGAAGGTCAGGATGATCTATTTTAGTAGCACTTGTACTCATTTAAACTGCAGTGCATTTGTTGGCAGGTGAAATTTTGGGTCATCTATTGTCTAAATGAAAAACTTTCTTCTGCAAATATTGAAATATCTTGTTTCTATATGACAATGAAGGTAATTTCCTGTAATATTCACTATGGTTACATTCCTTACCTCATAATGATTTTTGATAAATCATCTTAAAAAGTCTATATTTACTATGGATTTTACTGACTAAAGGAAAATAATTTTAAATTCAGCAGACTACCTCAAGTACACCACCCTCTTCTTTCACTCCTACCAACCTTATGTTTATTACTGTGAATCATTCTCTATGAAAAAATGATGCATGATCTGTGTCGATTGTTTTGTTAATATACAGTGCTAGTGTTGTCATAATCTGGCATATTTAGGCTCACATTCCCATCTTTGCAAAAACTGAAATAAAACATTAACATTAAACATTAATGAGATGTGTAAGCTTACCAGAAATGTTTCAGGATTTTTTTTAGTATATTCCTGTGCAATGAATAAATATTAAGAGCTAAGAACAACTTCCTAGTAACTCAAAAAAAAAAAAAAAACCCACAAAAAAACCCCAAAACCAAAAAACCAAAAAACCAGTCACTTGATTATATATTCTAGTTCTATATTTTCATGCATTCAAACACTGGATAATTAAACAGTTTTAGAAATTACCAGAATTGAACTAATTGAGTTGAGAAATTTGTTTGATACTTAACAGAGGTAGATGATCTAGCTTTCAGGGGTTTTTCCATTATTGATTTCCATTGTCTTGGGCTTGGGGACAGGTAGAGCACTGTGAGGAGAATCCACCAGCCTGTCTTTGTCTTGGTAGCCACACAGAGCTAAGTAGAGGTGGTGAACATCTTTTGTGTATAGAGCACCTTTTTTGTTATTAATATTACTGCTGTTATTACATGTTTATTTTTTTCATTGTGCTTTGATTTCAGTAAATTCAATAAATTGTTATCTCAACCCATAGTCTCTGTCTTTGTCCCTCTGTTGCCAGAGAGGATGGGGGAAGGAAAAGGACTTATCCCAACAGAATGGCAGATGCATATTTGTTCATAGATGAAGCAGAGATTGTTAGTGGCATGAGAAAACTAGAAAACTTGGAAAGTTGCTCAAAAAAATAACCAACCATTTGACTAGAGCATACCCTAAGACTGGGATTACTCAACATAATTGTGCACTCACTATCATCCCAAATCAATCAACCATCTAGAGCTAAAGCCTAGTCACAGTCACCGTGTTAACTTTACAGAAATTCTCATGACTCTTAATCATCTAAAGTAGGCTAAATCTCCATTTTAGTGCAGGAAACTTTCTTTTTATGAAACAATATTAGCAGAGTAGACAAACTCATATTTTATTACTAACAAAAGTCTGATGACTTTCCTAAGATTTTTTTTTTTTTTTTTTTTTATCCTATTGGGATTCCTGATATGTCACTTTGTAACTGAGCAACAAACGCCTGCAACAAAAGAAATCTCAGTAGAAACGGGTCAAATTGATGTGTCCAAGAAGCTCAGGGAGTAATTCAAAGACACTAACCTAATCTCAACACAAAAGGGACCAGAAGGTGGTCTTTGTTCCAGATAAACCCCTATCAACAGCTGAGTTGGTTAACTGGTGGTGTAAATGTTTCTCCCTCTGTTCCTTGAAAGTGTATCTCTCTGAGTCAGCCAGACCTACATGAAGGTGAGTAAATATGTTGCTCAGCCCAACACAGAGTAGAAAAACAAAGCACATTTTTTTATACTTCTACAAAAAAAAAGTAAAAATAATTTCCAAGAGAGCAAAGGGCTTGAGCTGGTTTCAATCCATGTATTACTTCCTGACGAATGGGGACACCCTGGATCATGAGAGTGAAGCATATCACAGACACTGGGAATGGGAATCACAATGATATTTGATTGAACTGTGCACTGCATTTGCTGTGTTTTGCTAACTGTAACTTATATTTGGTGATATACTCTGATAAATCAGAAATCCTTTTCAACATCAGCTGTATTTAGAATAAGCAAAACTGATACTAAATACTACAACCTCCACAATCTCAAAGGACCCAGTGAAAGTGTACTGCACTCTGACATATTTAAAATGGGTAAATCTGTCAAGTAGCTTATCTCACTATTTGTCACAGGCAAAAAAAAAATAACCTGCTCTGTGGGTGTATAAAAATCGTGACTGTGGGTTCTTAGGATTCCATAATACACAAGGATACAATCTTCTAAAAGTCTCTTTATTACAGATCACCAGATATATTTCCCCCATATTACCACTAGAAGGTATACCAGCACAAAATCACCACTAGCTAGTAAAACTACGATTGTTAAAGTGAATATATATATAGATAGATAGATATGCATATATCAAGTTGTTACAGATTGCTACAGCATTCAATAATATAGTATCAATCAATAGTATAGAAGCAATCAATCATAGCAACAATCGATAGTAAAGCAGCAACCAAATAGTTGTGTTCTATTACCAGAACCAGAATTATTCAGCTGCCAGAAACTTAAAATTAGTGAAACAAATTTATCAACAATATCACGATGGGTAATTACAATTGATTAGTTACATGGATGTGTAACATTAGTATCAAGTGAATTAGACAGATTTCATTGGGGGCGAAACAACCCCAAAGAGGAGGACATATTGACAGAAGAAAGAAATGGAACCATCTCATAGGTAGATGACAAACCAAACTAACCCCAAGAATGGGACCAATAAAGTAACAGACTGAGTTTGTGTTCAAAGATAATGTGCACCACAGAATCTGAAGCCATCCAGGCATCCCCAGCCTGGGTCCAAGATTCTATATAAATATCGAGAATTCAGCCTGTATAGGAAAGGAAAATTAAGTCCTTTCTATTTCATAGAGACATGACTACATGGATCACCAGCATTCTGAACAGCCAAGAGATATGGTCAATCTCTATTGTTCCCCTGTAAGAGCCAATACATTATGATTTTTTTTTGTTTTTTCAGACCAATTTCATTTTCCCAGACTGTTTCCACTTTTTGAGATGATAAGTTGCCATTGCAGTTTCTTAGGTTTTGCACTTATTGATGGTATCTCAGGATGCCTCCTGCATGAAGCTGTATTTCAAAGATGCACTTTTCAAGGGTATTTCTGCTGCCAAGGCCTAGTTCCCAGGCTCACAGCTCTCAGGCTGGCAGGCAATTTGTCAGTATTTTTCAACAGAAATTTCCTTCTGTTCAGTAACATTCTCCTTCTAATCAGGCTACTAATTATGGCTGCTCACATCACCATTTTGTTTCTATCTCTGCACATCTATACTGTGTAAATATTAAATTTTACCCAGGATCTTTGTGAATGTGGGTCAATATATTCCCCTAAAACATATCCTTGCATGGTTTTAGAAGCCGATTTTAGTGCTGCTCTCCAAATCCAGCATACGGGAAACAGCATCAGACTGAGTTCTTTCTACATTAATGAATACGCTTAAACTCTTTCAGGCATTAAGTCATTATTATATTACCTAATACCACATCCTAAATCAAGAAAAACATAAAAATAACTCTCCTACAGCATAATCTGTGCAGTATGTCAGACACTTTTAATAGGAAAAGAGAAATATTTTAGTTCTCAGGAGCTAAATGTGACCCCAGTTGCCCAGGGCTATTTGACCTGCAGTGTAGATACCACCAATCTGCTCTGGAGATAGCTAGTCCTCCTGTGCTAAATATACAAGAATCACTGTACCACATAGTGGAGTGACATCTCTCCTAAGATGGATATAGTGATGCAGTTACCAGTGTAGATAGAGACCATGAGTAATGATTTATTTTAAAAATAGTTCCAGTAAAATCTAAAGTAGGGCAATGGATCTGTTTGGGTAATGAAGGCCAGATGCCAGAAAGTAGTTTAGTGCCTTATGAATGATATTGGTAGAAATTAGATGTGGAATTTAAAGCCCAGCTGCCATCTGAACCCACAAAATGTCTAAGTTCTATAAACATCTCACTTTTCTTCCTTTTTTTTTTTTTTTTTTTTTTTTTTAATATATTTATATGTGGGAGTCTGACATAATGTTTCTTTCATTCTGTGAAGGACTGAATTGTGACAGGAATTTGATTAGGATGAAGGAATGGTGCATTTCTCAACTAAGATCTCAGAGACTTGGAACAAAGTGTCCAATCTTGAAGCATGCCACACACATCTGTAGCATGATATTCCGCATAAAAGTTATAGACATCAGTATCTTCTGACTCGTGGTAGTGATCCACATCCTAATACAGGCTAGAACATGGTGTCATAGAGTAGCCAGGATAATTTCCTGCATTATTAACTTTTAATTTTTTAATTCTGGAGAGTGGCCTAACCACAAAATAGAAATCTAGCCCATAGTCCCTTATTTTCCCAACCTGTGAAAGTTCTATCACTCTCCAGATGAGAATTCAGGAATCTTTGGGATTCAGCAAACTTTGGCTAAAGAATTCCCCTGAATACCCTTTCTTAGTTACATTGTAGAGCCACTATTGGAAGATGCTCATCCTCATGCTCTTCATCCTGAGATGTGTGATTTGGGTAAACCATTCGGTTAAGGCATCTGACTCTTCTCATTCAGCTTACCAAACACATGACAACTACACTATCGATGACACAATCTTCAAATTTGAGTTAGTATGTTTGAGATTGAATATTTATTTTTATTTTTTTAATCACATGTCTGGAGAAGTAGTCTGATAGAAACCTCATGAAATTCAACAAGAGCAAAGATAATAGTGTCCTGGGCTGTGTTAGCCAAAGTATTGCCAGTAGATGAAGAGAGGTGAACATTCCCGTCTATTCAGCACTGGTGAGACCACACCAGGGGTCCTATGTCCTGTTATGGGCTCCTCAGTACAAGAGTGGCATGGATACACTGAAAAAAGTTCAACAGAGGGTGACTTAAACAATGAAGTGATATAGCATTTCTCCCTTGTGTAAGGGCTGAGAGAGATGGGATTGTTAACCTAGAAAAGGGAATCTCAGAATGTTTAAGGGAACTGAATCCACTGTTCATGTGAAGTGTTACTAGACTACTCATGTACAGTACAGCCTCATGATAGGATTTCTGGATCCACCTAGGAAAAAAATAGTTATCTATCAACTGCAGAATTCAGTGTATAAATATTGAACATATGGATACATTTATGGTGACAATAAGCTCAGAAGAAAAATAGTGAAGAAAGGTTTATAAAAAGATAGCAACAAAAAGACATGAACTGTTCTTCTTAGTACTCTGTGCTTAAATTATTCTGTTTATCATATCCTTACATCAAAATTCTGCATTTTTAGTTTCTTAATAAAATGCTGCTTAGTTTGATAGGCATTTGAAAGCCACAGTTGGGTTAAGAAGAATGAGCACCCTCCTCCTTTTGCAGAGAGTCATCATAAGCTTCACTGCAAAAAGAGATTCATGGCTCCAAGCAGTATCTGAAGAAAAAAATTCTCTTGCAGCTCTCTGTACATCTTAACTGTACTGAAAAGGAACTGATCAAAATAGAGAAGGTTGCATGGCTATGCAGGAAAACCACAGGAGAATGAAAAATCAGATTGGTTCTTTCTTTCCTAAACAGTTTACTTCCAGTTTATATGACATTTCATCTTTTTCAACTGGGAAGTTATTTTAGTGGAACAGAAAAAAAAAGGCAGCTACAATTACCCACCTTTATCCCAATATTATTCAGTATTCATTCAGTACTACATTTCATCAGTAATTTTTTAGAGCGTATAAGGTTCTGACACTAGATAGTAAGGTCACTAATGTTCCTGCATTCAGCCCTTTTCAACATGGTATATCTCACAGTATTTCTTTTGTTCCCTTTTCTTTTTTTATTTCTCCTGGTTGGAAATGTATTTCTCTCAACCACCCTGGAAAACTCAGTACAATCCAAAAACATTAGCAAATCCTAATCCTCCAAATGAACAATTTATAGTGTTAATATTCTGGAAGATTTGTGTTATGGGCTTATGTGGAAAGATTTCATGTCTGTGAGAAGATACCAAAATCTGCACAGATGACAACAGGAAGATGTTAATTCCATGCTTGGTGAGGCAGATCTGGCTAAACTCTCTGGATAAAAATTCATATGGTGGAAAACTGTGAGAAAGGAAGAAACTGGCTACGCACACGCCATCTCAAGTTATGGGAACAGCATCTACACCTCATGGATACCTGGGACTTGAACTGTATAAAAATGGTCCCTCCAGAGGAACTGGGGATTCCCACCATGGGGGAGACCACTGTGAAGATGGACCAGAAGGATGCCACAGCCACAGCCAGGGATCCATGGTGCTCACTCTCTCTCATCTCTACCTTTTCTTTCCCCACTCCCCATGTGGCCCCTTTCCTCTCCCTTCCTATTTCTTTCTATTTCTCTATCTCACATTTACTTTTAAATAAAATCCATACTATTAACTTTGGCAAATGGTCTGGTTTGCACCTTAACTCAGGAACAGGCATATCTTATAACTGGATCATAAGATCAAGATAAAACAAAACTGATAATAGTGAGAAGAAGTTTAATAAAATTGTATCACAGCTATCTCATTTTGACACGCTTCTGTTACACTTGTCTTTTTACCCAACATGCATGGTCTGAGCATAAGCAGTAATCATGGCTTTCTTCCACTGCACATTTTCACCACTTTTCTATTGAGGAATATGTTTTGTATAGCATCTTCTTTTTCATGTCCTAGATCTCAGAGTCCCACTTTCATAAGACTGTGAGAAAATTACAATGTCATCTCTTACAGGTTTTTAGTGACATTTTATTTCCTTTTATAGTGAGTTTCACGATACTGAAAGAGAGTGAGGTGAGTAGAATAGTTCCAATTAAGTTTGTTCTAGGACGTTTTTGTTATTTTCCCCAGTTCAGTAGATGTTTCTAGAGGTGCAATGGGACTTTTTTTGTGGTATGTTTTCAGCATAGACTCTGAAGAGTAATCTGTTTTCATGAGTTGACTTAATAAAGCTTTATTAAAAAAGAGCAGGGTGCCAGGGCTTTATTTAATCAATTTCTGGCCCACCAAGGGTTCATCCTTCTCTGGAACAGCTGAATGAAAACAATCTGATTCAGCACTTCTGTGCTGGCTAGCTCAGGCAATTAGGAAAAAAAAAAAAAAAAAAACCCACTTCAATAGATCTAATGTCAAAATATATCCTTTAGTAGTTTGCAATCTAGAGACATTTTATATTTTTAACTCTTTACCCTGGATTACATTTTACTACTTTGCAAGGTGTTAGCTGTATTAGCAAGTATGTTATCTGAAGGAGAGTTTTACTGCATGTACTGAATTGACTAACGTGATCATGAAGACTATGTTAAAATTTGATTTAACATGTCTAGAATTATTTTTTTGGTAACTTTTCAACTGCAGCAAAAACAGAGTAAATGTGCTGTGAAGAATATGAAACCAAACAAGCTGTCTAATATATTAATTTCATCTTTTGATCTTTATCATTTTTGTAATAGTTTTAACTTAATAATTGCTGAAAACACAAGTTATTTTAAAATAACTTGAGTTGTAGTGCTGCCAGTATTTTTTAAGTCCTACTAATTAGGTACTCTAATACTACTGAGAATAAATGCATTTTATTGGTTGACTAAAGTGATACATGAGAGATTGAGTGTAAGTAAAATTGCAAGGTATGAAACCATGATGTTACTAAACTTTACTGAAGTTTTGTCATTTATTTCTGAAATAAAAAGATATCACCCAAGTAGCCCAATCATGATGAAAGTCATGAGTGACTTTCAAAATAAACAGCAGCATATTGACCAAAGTACACAATAAAACACTGATGCTTTGCATTTGCTTGTAGATAATTATTAGAGCTGTGTTTGGGTGGCATTCAAAATTTATTTAAAAAAGTAAATTGCCGACAAACATTATTAGGAGGTTCAAACACTGGGAAAAAATTCTCACCCCATAATAGTAGCCAAGCAGACCAATATAAAAAAAAAAGGTGCCATAAGAATTCAAGCAAGCAATCCCAAAGGTGCTCAGTGAAGCTGAAAGCCAAAATCTGTTTGTGGCTTCAGGCCTCCAAGTCAAAGAAATATGTCTCCACAGTGATGATAGGAAGAGGGCAGTGACTTGGTGGTGGTGTCTCTGCTCTGTGATTGGAAATATTGACATTGTTTTAGCTCCTGTCTGCAGGAAGAGCTGAAACCTTCCTATCACCATAAGTCATTCCCCTTTTATTCATGTGCCTACCAATGTCTCACCCAGAAGTGCTGTCCACTGACATCTATTTCAAAAACAGTGTAATCATCCAGCTACAGACAGAAATGAAGGTGAAGATGGAAGGCAGTTTAACTAGAAAGAGAAGATTAAGTTCCTGTGTTAACTATGAAACAATACACAATGAAACAAAACTCATTGCTAAGAACAGCTGACTAGATCAGCTACAGTACAAAAAGGAAACCTGGATTCTAGACATGTCTTACAGAGTTGGTTATACAATTTATAATAAACAGTTGTTAGATAAAATGGTGCTTATTGTGATCTAGTGAGTATTTCTTCCTTTAAATTCTAAATTGATTGTTGAACTTGAAGGAACAGTTTGGCTAAGAGAGCCTGTTTGGCTCTCCTCTGGAAGCAATCAGTGATGAAAGAGTGACAAATGATGGTCTATGAAATTTCCTTCCAAATGGGGAACTGATGTGGAAGGAAATTATAACACTATGATCCATGTTCATATGCAGAATCATAATATCATTTTTCCCTTATTTTTTGATGTACTACAGCCCTTATTTTTGTAAGAAAGATGAACAGCAAGAGAAGTTCATAACAGCTTATAGTCATGATAAAACTAATTTGTTACACTTGTCACTTTACTCCATGACTCTTGCTTAAGTTTAGTGTTTGTCATGTTCATTATGTGCTTTTCTTTCTCTAGGTCTAGAGAGTCACAGTCAAAGCCATTGCCAGCATGGAGAAATCAACAGCCTGCTATCAGTTTTCTGAAAGACTATAATTTCTTTTCCTAAGAAATTAAGAACTGTTTCCCAAAACCCACTGACAACTAAAGGACTTTTAGGCTTATTAAAAATTTGGTTACACTAATACACTGTGCTTTAAAAGCATGGATGATGCCATGAAGATTTTTTGCCTTTTATACCCCTTTTATTCCTTTTTATAACTTCTGTATTCTTAGTGCTTTTTGCCTACATTCTTGGACTTGTTTGCTCAGCTAGGAAACTGAACATTTTAGAAGCTTCATAGGTAGGGGTCAGTGTGTCCCAGACCCCAAGGTCCTCTCCAGAACACATTCTGTAAACTAAGACAGAACCATCCAGGGGAAGGTTCCTTGGGGAGAGGGGCTCACTCAAGCCTCTCACTGGGGAATTTTTGACAGATATGCTAATTAGTAAGACCTATACTGATATACCAGATCTTTTGGGGGGTGCATTGCTGTGGGCATTGCAGCGTGCATTTGACCTGGACATGGTGCACCTAAGGATCCTTAAAATAAATGCCAAGGTAAAATCCCTTTTTGCCCTTCTAACCATGTTTGACTCTTGATTTTAAGACCAGGAAAAGGCATCAGGACCTTAGGTTATGCATTGTCTTCTTTTTTTTTTTTTTTTGTTTGGAACAGCACATCAGGCAATTGAGTTCAAATACTGTGTCATTTTAATTGGTGCAGGAGAGCAATTGACTTTCAATGGCAAAATGTCAAGTGCTTCCTTTGCCTCATCAAAGCAAATTTGTCAGGAAAAGACTATCATCTCATATAAATAGCAATCAGTGCAATTAATTTGTATGTTTCAATTAGCTCATGATCTAATTATTGCATGGCCTAAGGATAGCAGCTAAGGACTTCAAAGAGAAAAAAGTGTTTCTCCTCTCTACATAGGTGTTTTCTGTATTGTTGACTTATATTCACATACTTGAATAGATCCTCTGTGATGGTTTGTTTAACTTTGCTGCTTCATTTCACACAAACTTTCAAGTTAGTTATACTGTGAACCTCAAAGCCCAGTGCTACTAAACTGCCAGAGGAATTAAAGCTAGCTCAAGTGATAGAAGAAAGACAGATGTTTCACAAAGTGATGATTATATTTAAATTATTAATGTATTGAGACTAAATACCTAAGAACTCCTAGTACATTAAGAGTATTAAATAAAATCTGAAATGAGGCAGAATGGGATAGAGCCAACAGAAGACTAATGTGTCTGTAATGCTGTCGCTGTTGTTTTGAGACACCAGAGGCCCACCTTTAGTAAAACAGCAGATTATTCTGAACAGGAGGAAGGTTCTAGATTTATTTTTAGTTTGATACAATTCCAGTTGTTTTGGTACTTTTTCTATGGAGGGAATACTTTAACTGTTTCTGAGGCAAGAACTTTATCCCTAGCTCCTTTACTTTTCAAATAATTTCAAATAATTACCAGTAAAATATTAAAGGATTTTGCTTTGAACTCTTTTTGCTCAGTCAAGCTGAAACACATTTCTCTTGCAAATAGAAGCCAATATCTCATCTTTTCAAAATACATCTTGTTTTCAACCTTTCACCATTTCTTAAAATAAACCTCCAACAAAAATGGATGATTACACTGTAACGCAGAATAGTTTCTACTAATGGGAGTAGTAAAATAAAATGAGAGCAAAACTACATTTTAGTGATAGAGTATTTGTCTCAGAATGCTAAAATTCTAAAAGAATAGGAATTAACATTAATTTTGAAAAATTATCATTTCATTACAAAATTAAAGTATGTTTCCTGTTTCCTAGTATTTTGTACCTTTTTTGGCTTTTTTTTCCCCCCTTTTCTTCTTATGCCTTAGGAAAAGAGGAAAGGTTTGTAGGAAATGAGTCAAAGAAAATGATCAGAATTCTTACCTGACAAATTTCTTTGTTAATTGGTAAAAAGTGAGTCTTTTGTCCTCTGTGATAAGTTCCAATCTTCCTCAAGATGAGAAATGGGATTAATTTATCCTGGTCAATATGATGTAGAAGTTTTCCTCCTAAACATATCTATTGTGAACTGTCTCTCATAAATGGAGCAGACTTTTATATAGGGTAAGAGTTTGCAACTATCACCATTTACTGTTAGGTTAACTCTCAAAGAAAGGAGCAAAAGAATAATATAAGTAACTTATATTTCATGTTTACATCATGCTACCCATGTGCCTGAAAGAAGTCATGCTCAAATGATAATTTTTGCTACTAAGACTGTAGGGAGATTGACATGATTGAAACATAAAAGTAAAGGCATTTTATCCAGCTGCAGAAGCTTATGATTTCATTCTGGTCATGGCAGTCATTGAATAAATAAAGAAATTCCACCTAAACATATATCAAACATAACCCTCTATTCTCTCAAATTAGTACTGCTTTTATGGGATTAGATTGTTAACAATGATTCTTGCATCTCCTCTGTTATTAATCTGTTGGGTTTGGGTTTTTTGTTTTTTTGGGGTTTTTTTTTTGTTTTTTTTTTGTTTGTTTGGGTTTTTTTTGTTTGTTTGGTTGTTTTTTTTTATTTAGTGTAACTTACTTTGCAAATGTAGACAGCATGAACAAGAAAAGAGATTTTGGCGTTCATAGTAGAACAGCATGTAGCTCAGGTTGTAATACTTTCTTGAAAATGTAGAATTTAAACTTTTCTATGGAAACACTGCAAGAAGAATCTCATACATATCCCATGAGAGTGATGTCTGCTATAGCCTTTTTTCCAAAAGAATGCTCTATTGTCTTATGAACAAAAGAAGAAAACATTCTTTGCTGCTCTGTTTCAAACTCCCTAAGTGAGGAAGAGCCTGTGGGCTGTAAATTCTATGTTGAAATAGCTTTTCCCTGCAGCCCAGTTCTTTAGGCATTTGTGAAGGGCTGATCTGGAGTCACAGCTCTTTTTCAGAGTTTCCTCCTAGTTGCTTCAGGCAAATGTCGAGCCATTTTTATAAATTCTGTCATTCTGAGTGATTTTGTTCTTCAGTGCATTAAACTAGGAGCTGAGGCTCTCCACACTAGCTGAATTTTGCAATGGGACTCACACATGTAAAAGTTACATTGTGAGATGCTTAGGATTACAATGTCTTATTTGTCTGTTTCATCAAGTGCCTTGTAATCAGTACCTTTTGGTTTTTTGGTTTTTTTTTCTCATGACATGAATGGCTTTGCTTTTCATTTCACATTACTCTAAAATATTCTCCATGTTCTATATGGGTTGTCCTGTTTCTCAGGATAGTTTTCTCTTTTGTGAGGTTTCTGGTTTCTTTCAGGATAGTTTTGAGGAAGTATATTTCATGTCTTGCTGACCCTTCTGTTTAAATATATTCCATAGCTTTAGTAAGGTTTTGAGCCAAATTTTTTTTTAAAGAATTTTCTCCCATAGGGGTTTTCCTTAAGGTCTTTTTACTATAGCTATGCAACCTCTGTTAGATACAAGTTGAGGATTTCAGTTGTTTTTAAAAGTTTTGTAGTAAAGAATATGCAGCAGTCTAAAAGAAAAGGTTTTCAGAGGTTCACAACATTAAAAAGAAAGCAGCAGAAGTATTTTGTTAGCACACAGATACTCTAACTCCACAAATGAAATTAGTTTGCAGCTCAGATCAGAAGCATTTAAATCTCATCTGGTAGTATTTATTAAGTCATGGCAGACCTTTACAATCCCTGTTGTAAACACCTGGCTGGTTTTTAAGTTTACTTTGGCATTCCTAGACTTTCAAATTCATTCTGAAATTAGTAATTCATAACCATTATAGTATTTTTTTTTTTTTTTTATTTTTCCTTGTCATATACTTGTTTTACTGGAAATCAAATAGTTGGACTTCAGCAGCATTATTGCCTCATTACAAGAGGAATAAAGAGATACAAAACTTCTGTTAGTCAGCTGTATTTATACTATTTCCAGCATGCCAGCATCAGTTTCTAAAAAGTCAGTAGGTCTTGCTACTTTCTACTGTTATCCTGGTAATTAATTAAAATTGGAGCTGTCCAGGAAAGTATGGCTCTGAAAATACAGAGACACTGAAAATTTTCAGCAAAAAAAGGACTAGTAAGTCAATCAAATTTATTCTGGTTTTATTATTGTTATTTTAAAAGTCCCATTGGAAGTATCAGTTTTTCTTTTCTGCAGGTCAGAAAACAAACACTTCTCATCCCTATCTTAAACCTGTACAGCACACACACACACACACACAAACTGCTTCCTCTCCAATTCTTCACTAAATATAAAAAGACCATATTGATTCATAAAAACTCATAGCACTTTGCAGTAGATGTCCTGACTGTTTCCTGAATTCATGTACTTACCCTTTCTTTCCATCTGGACACTGAGTGAAATGAAGAATCACATCTCATCAGACCCTGTATCCAAACATCTGAGGGATCAGGAGCTCAAGGAACACCACAGAATCAATCTCCCCTACAGCAGTTTAAAACATCTCTGGTAGAGCAGACGCTTACCCGCATATCCTCTCCCACTAAATTGCCTTAGAACAATGTAATTACATTCTCCAAGACCCAGATCATTCTTTAGAGTCATTTCGTAGTGAAGAAAAAATAGGATTAAAAAGGTTATCTTCTGTTGTGGGATCCAGTGCTGTCTAACATCAATCTTCTTAAAGTTGTTTAGGTTTTTTTTGGCTATTCTGACATGGAAGTTAGGCTCTAAAATAGCAGCTTTCTGAGGGGTAGTTAAAGACCAGACTTATTCCTGTTCAGTTGTGTTCATTTACTTCAGTGCTACATTGCTCATTAGCTTACATACCTTTTTTAGAAGTGAACAGAATTAACAGTCTCAGTCCTGTACTATTAAGTTTTCCTATTTTACTAGCATTTTATTGTCTCATCCTGGAAGACTGAAGTCCCTTTTTCTTATATATTCTGTTTTTAGAATGTAGGTGACCTGAATTGTCCATAGCAATTTAAGTGTCATCTCATCAGGTGATATATATTGAAGCAAAGTTAGACAGTTATATATATATATTACCATCTATGCCACAAATAGCTCACCTTATATATTCTAAAAATAGGCTTTTTTTTTTTTTCATGCCTGCCTCACATTAATGGGCTATTGTCATTCTGCTCTTAAGTGCATTAATAGTGCTGGATCTCCTCATTATTAACTGAAAGAAAATTACTTTTTAATTTGGATAATTTTTTCATATTGATTTTCCAAGTAGTTGGTCCATGGCTCTGTTTTTATCATAATAGTATTTTATGTACTAACAAAAGGAGTCCACCTGTTTTTAAGATAGGGCTGCAAGTGTATGTGAAATTGGAATGATATGTGGAATGACAGGGTACATGGTCACCTGTAAGGTGGCGTGGACCTCTGGTTTGTGAGAAAAATCAATAAGAATTCAGCATTTAATAATAAATAAATAAGAGACAAGAAAATATGTGTCTACCTGTGTTCATTTGTGTGTGTGTGTGCATGTATGTAAGTGCATTGGCATTCTCTGGAACACTTGCCGGAACTATAAACAAGAGCAGCATCAAAAAAACCTGAGAGAATAATTATTCTTAGTCTGGCATCAGGCAATCCAGGCTGCAGAACATTCCCAAGAACATTCTCATTATGATTATTAAGAGACAATGTATTATTCTTAAATATTTACCTCATTTCCTTTGCATGTGGCACTTTATTACGAAAAGATAATTTTCATATAATTATGTTTAGCTACTTAAATACAGTGAGATAAACTGCCCATGATGGAAACATGACACTCTTCAAGGTCACAGCAATTCCCTTGTGATCTGAGCAAGATTTATAAATATTAAAGCTACTTCATGTAAATGTTAGATATAGCACATGCAAATGCCTCTAGATGTAAAGACGGACTTTTTATTTGCAGTTGTATCTTAAAACTATCACAAACTGTTAAGTGCATTTAGACACTAAAGTCATATCTTTGGAAATATACATTGCAAGGCATTAAACAAAGATTTCCAAACATTCTGGCTGATCAGAGTTTTGCTGTTATTAAATCATGGAACTACACAACAATACCCCCAGAACTGACAAACAACAAAACATCCACTCTTCTTAGTGTTGCTAAGGATCAATGTGCCACAAGTCCACAAACTGAAAACTGAAGCAGTGCTAAATTAACTTCTGTGCTTAAGAGGAAATCGGAATTTCAATTATATAACAACCTGTATAATGAAAAGAGAAATCAATCCAACAACAATTTGACCTCAAATGCAGCCTTCTTGTTTTCTAAAAAACTGAGAGACCATTTTAAATGCATGTAAAAGATAATTGAATGATTACAGAAAAATCTAAAGACATGAATGATTCATAGATTTGTGAAAATAATGTATTCTGTAACAAGAAAATATAGGAAATGCAGCTATTTTTGAACATCCTTGACAAAAAAAAAATGTGCTTGTGTAAAGCATGCCAAAGGATTGATAAGTGCATGCAAGAAGGAACATTGACTATATAGAACATGCTAGAAGCTTTTTGAAAATGGGATGATGATGATATTAATACTGCACAAATCTAAACCATGAGATATCTCAGTACATTTCTTACTTAACTCACACATAGTATTCTAATCAGAGAAAAGGAGAACTTCTAAAAAAATTCAACTTTTTCCTATCGATTCACTTTACGTCCAATAAAAATTAGTTTAAAATAAATATTTTTTAAAACTCAGAAATTAAAATATTGTGTACACATTTTGTGAAGTTATATTTGTAAGTACAATTATATTTTCTGTGGTCAATTATTTTCCTATTAAGTAAAATCTAGCTTGAAAACAAAGTGAAAGATGTAAGCTTTCAGTCATGCCTGAAATTTGCTATAACATAAAAACTCAAAAAACTCCAGACAAATACTTAACTTTTTGATATATAGATGTCTATAGCATAAAAAATTCTTTACTTTTATGTCACTATGATGTAATGTTGACATTTGGCATTATGCAAGACACATGGCACTTTCAAAAGCGCTTTTTCTTTTAGCAGTTATTTCCACTGTGTCAGCTATGCTAAGGTTGCCCATCAACATCCACTTTAAATCAGTAGACCACTTCAGTAAATATAGATTATTTAGTGGTAAAAACACATTTACCCTGCCTAGCTGTTGCCAGAATGTTTAGCAGAAATCAAGCATCTATGAAATAACTGAGCTCATGAGATGGGGTCTTCATTTTTTTCAATGTCAAAAACTCATCATTCATTGTAATTCAAATGCTTAGTGTTACACTACTAATACATAAAATCTAAGGAGCAAAATTAAGTTGGGAAAATATTTCAGAGTAACTGTATGAGACCAGATTGGAACACAAATCTGCTTTTCTCCTATGTAAAGAGAATAAATAAAATGTGTTTGTTTGGATTCTAGGGACCAAAGATGATAATAAAAAAAATGACTGTATAGGAATGTCTACTTGTCAGTTAAGAAAGGAAATTTTTTACTTCTGTGACATAGCACTTTATTTCAGGTCTGCCAAGTATCTCTATGGCTAGAAATTTTTAGCTCATTTCTTCTTAATGCTATGTGTCTACTGACCACAGTGACAATGAAGAAAAGATAGAATCAATTTTGCCCTGTCTCTCTGTGCGGAACCAATTCAGTTTCATTATGCCTCAACAATGGTTGTCAGAGACATGTGGAGCAGGGGTGCACATGTGCCACGTGAAGGAGGCAAAGAGAAGCCTGGTCTCTGGGAGGACTTTGCCTGGCAACCCCCCACACTGGGCAGGCAGAAGGAGACACTGGGGTCCCATCTGGTCCCGAAGAGGTCTCCACCAGTGGATGGCAAAGAAAGGTTTGACAGACCAACGGCTCCCTGTCCTCGGGAAGACTCTGGGAGGGGCCAGGGGATATAAAAATCACCCGCATCAGTACTTGGGAGTTGCTACTGTTTGCTGCACCTCCTCTGTCCTGAGCCCAGCCTGCCTTCTGGCTCTCCTGCCCTCTTACTTGTCCTGCTTTCCTGTGCCCCAACCACTGCCTTGCCACTTCACCCCGTGTCCTTGCCTGGGAGTTGTAGTTCCTAGGTTTAGTTTAGCAGGCTGCAGCTTTCCTGAGAGCTCAGAGGGGCTGCTTAGGGCAGTGCCACTATGGTTGCTCTCCCATAGCTCATTTTGGATGGCCCCATGGTTCTTGCTCCAGCAGCTAGCAGCCCTACAACCAGTGATGGCAATGGAGGAGAAAGGGTCTCTCCATGAGGGTTTGAGAAGACTTTAATCACATCTTATCCCCACGATCCCCAGAGTCAGAGAGATTTGGTGATGTGGGTGCAGGGGGCTTTTCTCAGTGGCTCAGGGGCGGTACATGGGCGGGTAGGGGTATAGGAACCAATAGGGAGGACACAAGGGATTGGCCAAGGCTAAGGGCAAGGAACTGAGGAGGAAATGTAGGGTAGGAAAAGTGATGAGTGAACAGATCACGACACCTGGGCTGCCTGCTTCCTTCCCTGCTGCCCTGATCCAGCTATCACTGCTGGTCCTGGTCCTGGTCCTGGTCCTCCGATCCGAGCGCCCGCTCACCGCGTGTCCAGCGCCGTCACCGCGGGAGCCGTGCCTGTGGAGCCGCGCCCCTCCGGGAGCCGCACAGGCTGGGTCAGACCCAGCCTGGCCACAGGCAGGCAGTCCCTCTGCCTGGACACGGACAGCACTGCCCTGTCCCAATGCCTGGACACGGACAGCACTGCCCTGTCCCTCTGCCTGGGCATGAACATCACTGCCCTGTCCCTCTGCCTGGACATGGACAGCACTGCCCTGTCCCTCTGCCTGGACACGGGCAGCACTGCCATGACTCGCTGGTGGTAACGCCCTCTTTTTCTCTCTGTCCCCTCTCTCTCCTCTCCCCCAGTCCTTTTCCCTTTTCCTTTCTTTGCTGTCTCCTCTAGCCGTCTTTCACTTGGGCAACTCTTTTTCCTTTTCCTTTTGTTATCAATAAACATTTCTCAGATACAACGTTTGCCTCGTTTGGCCTCATTCTGTTCCCGACCATCCATTTTTAAAAGAACTCCTCGCAGTTTCCCACAGTGGAATGCAACACTCTCCTTGGTTAAAAAACAGTAATTCAGTAATTATTCAGTTTCTGCTTCTTTGGAACATGGTCTACACGTCTGGTTTTATTTTATTTTTTGTCCAGAAAGGTTCATGAGTCTTTCAAATTCTTTCCTCATTTTAAAGAAATATGAAACACTGGCTATGCAATATTATTACAATAAATATGGATAGCATATATAATACAATTCCTTACATCTGTTCCATTAAACAAAGGACAAATGTGGGCCATAAAAATGGGTTAACTTGTAACTTGTAACTCCACAGTAAATTAGAGACTACATGCACAACTAACCAGAGCATTTTCAATAAAAATATCCTTTGAGAAATAGCTTAGCAAAGTAGCAATTTGTTTTAAGTGAAACGTAAACAAAGAAAGAAGTTGTGAATTGTCAGCTTACATCTTTCCAAAGTTACTTGTTTCTCACATTAACAACAAGACTATTTCATGTTTCCTTTTCCCCTTCACAATAGGTTAAATTCAGCACAGTATAACATGCCATAGAAAAATTAGACACTATACTATTTTTTCTGCATTTGTTTTGTTTTTTTTTTTTTTGTTTTTTTTTTTTTGTATAATCAATGCTTCTTTCTAAAGTATTAAATGTTTTTTATCAGTTCTATTTTCCCATTAACCTTTTTATTTTCTCTTCAAACAATATTTCCTTTTAGCAAATGCATGTATTTAGATCCAAATTTTATTTTCAGAAATGGGAAACAGTATTTTGAAAGCAGTTTTGGGGGGTACTATTGGCATGCCTTTTACTGGAAAAAAAAGTCATTAAATGGCTTTGCTGGTCATGACTAAGACACTCAGAACCTCTCTAGAATTCTAAGAACAGCTCTACCCAAAGAGATACCTTTCACCCTCAAGAGACACCTTCAGTTCTTCCTATAGACTCAACATTTGTCTTAAACTATGATGAATGAAAGAACTCTGCATGCAACTCTCTATTGCCTACTCAGCTTAACACAATGAATATTGTATCTACATCATGAAACACATATCATTTTCACTAGTATAGTTGTTTTAGTATAATGCAAGAATGGTTATGATGAGAATTCAAAAGTGTGTAAGTTATAATATGTTTTGAACTAGCTAACTAGCCATAACACATTAAGATCCACTATCTGTTTTTGTCTATCTTCTTCAACTTTTTTAGTGGTTCCATTCTAGAAACATCTACCTTTATTACATAGGAAGAAAAAATGAGCCACTCGTGTGAAAATTCTTGGAATTTATTTCAAAATCTTTCCAATGTAGTTAAAGCTGATAGAATTTGTACTGAATCCACTGTGTTCAAGACATTTTCCAGCAGAGAGAGAGAGGGATGGAGACCCGAAGCTGTTAGCCAAAAAACAGAAGGAAGTGTAACTTTCTCATTTGTAACAGATGGATTTATAAGTGTGTATCTGTCAAAGCCTTAATGAAACATAGACTAATAGCCAAAAAGTTCAAAGGCAGATATCTGCATTGTTATATGAAAGGTCAGCCTTATCTCACACAGCAGTTTAAACTAATTAAATACAAACTAGTAGTCCTGGATTCACTTTATAGCTAATGGAAAGAATTAGATGTATCTGTTTTATCATGAGAAGACTTTCCTTTTAGTCGTTACCTCTTCATTAATTTTTTTATATAGAATACTTAACTTCTTAAACTTAAAATTAACTTTTAAGCCCTGAATTATACAGCATAGGCATTAGACAAAATGATTGAAAAAAAAAAAGAATCCTATTTAGATCAAAAAGAAAGATAGATTTGTCTTCAGGAGGACTTAGCTTCACAAGCTGATTGTGCTTGGAGCTTGAAATTCAAAGCAAAAATATCTTCTTATATCTTGAGGTTCATCTACTAAAATAGGAACTGTATAGTCACTCCAGTACATTGAAATAAAATAGCTGAGTCATTTAGTATGTCATGAATCTGTAACTTAAAGAAAGAAATTTCTTCTGATGAGGTTCTTTGGAGATGAGTATAAGTAGGAATCCAGAGAAATTACTAAACTATGTGATTTGTAGTGTTGATCTTGGTGGGATCGATTTTATTAATAAACAGAACCAAAGCAAACCCCCAAATAATAGCTGTTTCCCCCAAGCCTGTCAAAATTATCTTTATTCCCTTTTTATGAAGTATAATGTTTTCTTAAAGGAACTACAATCCTAGCCTGAGTGTAAAGTGTAAACTTCACAAAATTGGTCACTGTTTCTTCACCAGATAGAGGCAGACAGTGTGAAACCTTTGGTGATAGTTAGCAAAGAATCACAGAATCATGGAATTATTTACACTGGAAAAGACCCTTATTATCATTGGGTCATCAAGCTATATTTGTTTTCTCCTTTTGCCACCTGTAATGTTCCACCCTATGAAGTCAGTCATTCTTTTAAAAAAGCAATCTGAAAAATCTTTATTGCATGCAACAGCTTCACAAGCAGGTACTCAGATCAGAACTTGAGATCAAGTTGAAGAGTTTCTGCTATTTTTGTGGCTTTTCTTTGGTAGGAAGGGGTTTTCTCACTGTTTAACCTTTGTATCTGCAAATATAATTCCCTGGAATAAATGTAGGTGGTGCAAACACCTGAAAATTATCTGAATTATTTGACCATTCCACTATTAATGAGAAGGCAATAGATATAAGTATTATTCCAAAAAATCCCTATGAAAGCTTGCAAAGGCATACATCATATTTGAGAAGAAACTGCTTCACCAGATATCTTAATAATTTTTTAAAAAAATTTATGTTAAAGATTGGAGTTTACATGTAAAATAGGATTACACAATCTTGATACTAGGATTCCCTTGCCTGAAAGGTCACAGAAATAGAGCAGGGCTCACGTTTTAGCTTATTTCCCATAGAAGAGAGACGATAACAACCAACTTAGACTGATAATTTTTGCTAAAATTATTGTCATTACTGAAATGAAGTTCTTCTGGGCACTGAGTTACAATTTTTCTTTTTTTTTCTTTTTTTTTTTTAAATTCAACGAGTATTGTCAACAATTAACAGGTCTTTTGGGTTTACAATGTTCATGGTACACAAACAACTTGTCAAACTTTTTTTGTTTTGCTGTAGGTTATATTTAAGGCCACCAGTAAGAGCTACAATATCAGCAACTTCATTTGAGCTAAAACATTGCCATTTCTGTGTTTGACTTCTAAGACTAGCCTGTTCACACCAAACAAAATCTGGAGTAATACAGACAAAAATGCTTGCTCAGCCCTTGTAAAGCAAAACTAACAACATTCATACTTTGTAGCTGCTAATAATTCTGAAATCTACTTCTAATAATTTAAAAGAATGTGTTGCTATGAGTAAAAAAGGAAAAAAAAAAATGATGGAAAATATGTTAGTGGACACATGCAGGGAAAGTCTCTAACTGGGTCATGTGGTTTAAGTAAAAGGCAGTTGTTCAACTGTTCCTTTTCACATTTTATTTACAAAGTGCTTCACATGTTTGCATGAGAAATATGGTCAAGGTAGACTACAATGTGTTTGTATTTTACATTAATTCAAGGCTCTGTTTTCCCTACTCTAGGGAACCAAACCCCTAGGTTGTTCCCTCAAGCCCAGGTTGGCAGCCTGAGAACTGTCTCCATGGTATTTTGTGTACACCGGTTGAAAGTTGAGATAAAACAGCATCAGAATGATCCCACCTAAGCCCTGTGGACAGTTAAAAACCTTACCAAGCATCCCAGTGGAAGCAGAGACAGATGAGTCTGGTGTTCTACACAGGAAATTCAGTAAAAGACTCGTCAGAAGCTAGGAGGCCATGAGAGACACTGAAAGTGCATAAGTCGAACAGATGGTTGTACAGCCCTGAGCATAAACAGGAGAGAAAGATTTTGTTTCTGTCAGAATTGAATTCTCTCAGAGTAGCATAGAGCATCCCTGGTTTTCAGAAGGGGATAACATTTTTTTCTTTCAACTGCTGCTTCTTCTATTTTTGATTAAAAATAACTTATTATTTATTTTCAGAAGCAAGGACTGATTCAGGTTTTTTATGTTGTGTAGTGGTTGTCTTAAACAAAATGATAGAAAAGTCTCTTTTGATGTTCTAGCTGCGCTTTTTCCTGCAGAAAGCAATGAAATCGTGTTTAAGTGACTTGAAGAGTCACAGAACATTTAAATGCCTTTTTTTTCCTGCTCACTGCAATTAAAATCAGAATCTGATTATTTTATTTTGCTGTGTTTTATATACTTAGAATAGCTGTAATTTTTCATTTCAACAAGTTTAATTAAAATAGATACAATTTGTTTTCCTTCTTGGTTTTAGCAGGAAAACTGTTTCTTTCTTATTTCAGGATTTTTTTGTCTTGTTCATTTTTTCCAGTGTCTTGTGCCTAAAGGGTTTTACGCCCTTGTCCATGCCCACTATTTTGTGCAGGTAACTGAATTTGAACATACAGTGTTAAATCACCCTTCCAGTTGGTTTGATGTTGATTGAGTTTTAAAGAGATGTATCTTAAAAATAATGACTTCTCCATTTCCTTTGATAGTTATAATAGCTGAATTCAGTAGCTAACAATTTAATAATAATTATACTATTATATTATAATATTTTTTATAATTTGTGAAGCTAGATTAAAAGATTTCAAACCACTTATTCAAAGTCTTTGTAGAAAGCCATTTTCATCTTTTAAAACATATTATCTTGCATGTTTTGTGATCAACTATTCCTAATATTTGATTAAAACTGTGTTTAAACCTAACAGGAGAAAAAATGTCAGTAATTTGGGAAAACAGATTGTACAACTCAGATCAGGGAACGACTCAGTGAGTTTTTATATATGTGTTTTTGTATATCTGCTTTTCGGAGTGGCTGACACACTTTAGAAATAGGACAGAAAAAGTGTCTTGGCTCATACATGGTAAGTGAAGAGAAGAATGGACTAGGACGTGGTTCAACAGAATATCTGCTTCTCTTTGCAGAGGTATCTTCTAACATCCTTCTTAGTTTATACACACCAGACAACATGAAAATCAAAAAAAAAAATTCACATCACACCTTTGAAACATTATGTGGTTATATCAAAGCATATCTTTTATCATACTGAGGGCAGAACATATTTGAAATATTTGGCACCTCTCACACCATAATGGTCCAGAACAGATTTTTTTGTCTATTCTGCCCCCTTTGCGATACTCTCACTTTGCAAGGGTTAGAAACACAAGCAGCAGCTCCTTTCTTGAGTGTGTAAATGAGCTGATGGAACAGAAGAATCAGTAACTCTACTCCAACCTGCTATTTTCTGATTGTTGGGGGTTGGGGAAGGGGATGATTATTTCTTTGTTTGAACTTGATTCTCCTAGTTTCACTTGATGGTCCTTGGATTCCTGAACTGGGAGGATTTGTATACTTGAACATCTGCATTGAAATGCATTGACATTCACCATCTGAATTTATGAATTCCTTGGAACTTGAGCCAATGCAGCCTTTTTTCCTTCAGTTACTGATAATATTTACATTTGTGTATGCATACCAATGTGGACATTAAAATTGAGCTGATAAATTTTTCCTTATAAGCATCTTTTTTTTTTTTTTTTTTTTTCTTCTCTTCTAACTGAATAGGAAATTAAGAGATTTTACCTCAGCTACAGAGATCTTCACTACAGATAACTCAGATATGTACAACATGGAACAACCCTTACTGAGCAACACTCCCCTAAAGAAATTATGAGCTTCACTATCATCGATGTCTAAAGACATTCACATGATGGAGTTCCAGCATTAAAATTGTCAATTATAACTGATATTTTCTAGGTTCTGAATGTGTTCAATCCCTTTTAGTCATAAGATATTACAAAGTGGGTGATTAGGGATAAATGTATACTTAGGTGGTTCAGATACACCCCTTATAACTTCTGCTTTGTTAAGGTCACAGGTTTTCCTGAGGGGAATATTTGTTCTTGCATTTTGGGATAATCATGTCTTCGAATGACCAAGGACTTATGAACTTTATGCTTTTTAACTCTACCATTTCACATAAAGACAGGTTTCCTTGTAAAATAAAGTATTTCCCTTTTACCTGCTGGTCATTTTAACTGCTTTCATAGGTTTTTCGTTTCCCTGACTTTACACATTATAGCATTAAAAGATATTCCATGTTTGCCCTCTGTTCAACTTGTGATTTTATAAAAGTCTTTCAGGTAACAAAACATGTACTGCATACTATACTTGAGATGGAGCTCTTTCATGCATTTCTACAGTAAAAATTAATCAAAAAGAAGAGAGCAGAAAAAAAATCTGGTTTAGCCTGTCATTAAAATAATCTTCTTTTTTAAAGAAATAATTACTCATTTAATTTTATTATTTCAAGATCATATGTATTAGTTTTCCAGCATGTTTTTAATCAGCAGTCAAGCACACTCAGAATTTTCAAGGCATTCTGCAACAATACACAGCAAGCTCTTACAACTTATGTGTACCAGGAAACTAGAGAGAATTGTGATTAGAGTGCTTAGAAGATTGAAAAATCAGGTCAGTCCCAAACTGTTAAAAGGACACTTTACTAGATTGACCGTAATTAATATCACATGTTGACAATAATTAGTTACTGCACATTGTAAATCATTATCACTGCATATTGAAAGCAATCCTCCCTTAACAATCATACTGTACCAGATGTGAATATTCGAAGTCACAAAGCCAATGCTGTGCAGTCAGAAATAATGGTTGCAGAATGTGATGTTCTTATTCACTGAGCTCAATTATGTGCTCCACCTGAGGTCCTCTCCCTGCTTCCACCTCCCCATACCCTAATTCTCCTACCCACTCGTTCTTGGTGACTTCTAGCTTTTTAAAGCAAAACCAGTCCTTATCCAGCTCTACATTATGCATTTAAAACCTCAAGAGTCCAACCTCCTTCTGAAAGAAGGGTCAGATCTGAGTTTGCACCAGGGTGTTCTTGTAAACCTTTGAAGATTGATGCAGCACGACATCCCTGGGCCATCTGCACCAAACATCCCCAACCAAGGGGAAAAACACATGACCAGCACTACATAAATTTGGGGTAGACCATACAAAAACAATTTTCTTTTTTCCTATGTGATAATAAGGCAAATAAATATAAAGAAATTTCATAAAACAAGTTTTAGTTCAGAACACTTTTCTAGTTTTTTTTGAGAATACAATTGGTGTCTCAAATTCTTTGTGTGGCTAACAGACTTTAGACTGCATTTATACTCTTGGAATACTTAGGGCTTTACTAACCCTAAGATAGTAAAGATCTGCTCTTCTTCATGGCAGCAATTTTCTCTTTTAAGCTAAGATGGGAATTTCAGGCAATACTTCCCAACCAAATCACTGAAGTTGTACATGCCATAGCAGGTGTCAACTTAATCCCAATTTAGTGAAAGACAAATTAGTTAAATTAGCTGACACCTTACTTAGCATACACAAACCATTGAGTTGAATATTGAGATGCTATTTGCGCAGGAAGAGAAAGATCTGATCTCGAGGTGTAACTCTGAAGGTACTGAAAACTTCATTTTTTCTCTCTAAGCAGCACAAAGAAATCTGTCAATTGACTTTTTCTTCTATCAAGGAGCCATTCAAGATCAGATATCTCACAAAAGCTGACTACCTCATTATGTTAGACTTAAATGCAAAGTTCAAAATCAAGCTTCAAAATGGGGACCAAAATGTCACACCTTACACTTCCACTTTCACCAACAAACTGCAGTGTTTACCCACATTTGTGAGGCTTCACCAGAAGACGTAAGTGCACATCTAAATTAGATTGCAGTAATCACTATAATATACTGAGAGGAGGGATCTGAGGATCAAAGACCAGGGCAAACACAGGGTGTGTTGTCAAGGTGAATTCTTGCTATTGGCCTTTGTGGCATTGGGTTCTGAGGTGAAGTTACCCTTCTTAATTAAAGGAAAACTGCAGGCATCCACCTTCAAATCCTACTTCTGTCTACAAATATTAATCTTACCTTAATACCTGTACAGGTGATAACAGCAGAGTTGTATAAGAACTTCCATTATTTGGCATTTCCTTTTGGCTTCCTAAGGCACTGAATTATTAGGCAATGGTTATAATAATTAATGCTTAAAACCCCTCCAACTAGTTCTCTCCACTCAATAGCTAGAGAATTCGAGTTTAAAACCTGAGTTTAGAAAATTCATTTCCTATGTACATTGTAAATGTCAGGCATGTCAGTAATATACTTGACACACTTAAGTCACTATTTCTCTCAATTGCTTTCTTCTACTTCAAAAAAAATGCTGTTCCTGTAATATATTTCCTTGTTATTTCTTTGATCAATTATGCTCTCCTCTCTGACTTTGATAACAAATAGCAAGTGTTGTGGCTTTTACTGCACTGTGATACTGTCAGAATGGAAAGAATTTTGTAGAAAGAAGTACATTTACCTTTATTTAGTAGTGGTGGTACACTACCCTTTAGTGTCCAATTCATTTTTTTTAGTTATGTGAAAGCATAATGGAAAATTCAGGTGTATTATCTTGCATGGAGTGTTTCAGAAGGTAAGAACTGGGTCTTCAAATGAATAACCCAGGCAAATTACTGAAAGACGTGCTGCAAAAGATGATCTGAAAATATTTAGTGCAAAAGAATGATATCAGATGTTAAAAAAACCAAACAAAACCAACCCAACACAAACAAAAAAACCCCTGAACCAAAACAGATAAATAAATACAACTTCATTGTACAAGATATGTAGACAATTGAAGGTACAATATTACAGATATTAAAACTGAAGAGTGTGAAGCATTGAATTGTGTTTCAGTGGCAAGGGTTTTAGCATAAAGTAAGAAAAATAAAATAAAAGCCAATCATTCTATTGTCTTACTTGTTGGAACCAGGTATCAGAGCAGTATTTTATTCATACTATTTATATTTATTTCCCTCCTGCATTTGTTCTGGTTTGGTTGTCTTTATCTGTCTCAGACACATTTCAATAAAATAAAATAATGTCTCTGGTTTGTGTTCAGGTGCTGTTAAGAATCACACAATAGCCTTGGTTTTCTACAGTTTTTAAGATTACTAGTGAAATAAAGGCCAAGTTATGGCAGATGAATACAAAGAAACAGTGAAGTAATAAGGGTGTTCATAAAGAAAATAACTCTTAAAAAATTCCCTATAAGTCTGACAGTGACCAAAATCAGATACCACGGGAGGTGTGAAGGAAGCTTTGTAGCAAATGCTGTGACTTCAGCTACTCCCCTTAACGACAGAGAACCAGGATCAATCCTTGGCCATGAAACCAAGGACTGTGGGCTGGCTTGCATCCAGGCTGCTAAGTACCAGTTGCATTAGGATGAAAACAGTACACCAATGTTTTGTATCATTTGGGTCCCCTGTGATGCCTCTGAAAGCCTGTTTTGGTTTGTTTTTTTTTTTTTTTTTTCCCACAATAATTGAGATACAATGAAAGGGCTGTGCTGCACATGACCAAAGTGCATTTTTTACCTGATTTTGAGAGGCAGAGATTCAGTCTGGATTTGCAGAAAGGCAGAGCAGAGGGAGCAATACTTTGTGCAGTCTCATGGCTTTGCTGTCCTGTATGAGTACTCCTTTGAGATAACTGTCTTTAGAATGAAAGAAAAGTATTTCTGGGCAGGGAGCGGTGATAGGGAATACAACATCAAATCACGCAAAGATACCTTGGTAGGACCTAAATTCACTGAGAGTAGATTAACTGTTGAACTAGGGGGGCAAATGAAAGTCCAAACCCTTATCTTGTTTCCTGGCTGGCTGTTTCTTTAGCAATGTATGTTTATTTCATGATACTTATTTACTTTCTTCCTTATGCAACATGGTGGGTTGACCTGGGCCAGCTTCTAGGCCCACAGGGCAGGGAAGAAAATGTGTTAAAAAAGCCCCTGTATTGACAAAAAGACAGGGAGATAATTTGTCAGAGTAGGTCCAAAGAAGACTGACAATCTGTAATCCACTCAAAATTCTCCACATGTTCATAAAGGATACACTTTCCACATAATTTATCAATTAGCATTAAAAAACATTGGTTATGTCCTCAGAAATTCTAGTAGAACAGGAGATTGAAGTCAGGCTTTATCTAGTCTTATCTGTGTAGGATGGCTCTCATAAATATATGGGTCCTCAAACAGTCCACACAAAGCATCTTTTGAATTCCCATTTCTTCAGCACCATACCACATTTATGTTTATTTGTACTTTTGCCATGCCAGCAGCATATATTTTCTTAAGATGCTGCATTTCACTTCATAATGGTGTAAAAAAAACTTAGGAAGTTCCTTTCTTATGAAGAGAGGAACTCCAGGACTCAATTAGTTCAAGAGCCAAGGTAATTTCTGTATATTCAGATCAGAAAATTGGAAAGTATAATTAGGTGTTGAAATTTTAATATATTCTCAGCCTAGGATGAGTTTCACTCAGAGTCAACAGGCCAAACTTGTCTCCCATACCTGAATGCAGAGTTATGTATAAGGAAGACAAACCTAATGGAGAATTTCTGAAAATTGCAAGTTCTACATTATAAGGGAGGCTGTCAGTAGGTCCGTTATCGTAATGTGAATTATTACTGCTTGTCCTCTGAGTGTGGCTGAAAAAAGACGGTTTTCAGTCTCATACTTTCTAACTGGAAAGGTTAAAAATTGGTGTCTTGAAGAAAATTGCATATAATTGTAGCTCTGCATATTAAAAAAAAAAAGTGGGAATATTGCTCTTTTTAGCAATTTGTAATTTGATTAACTTTGTGATTTGATTAACAATTTAAAAATTCAAATTAATCTGTTTAGGCTGATAGACCAGAAATATTTAGTTAAGTTTGGACAAATATTCACATGATTTATACTGCATTCTTCATTACTCCTAAAGTATATTATAACAACATTGCAAAGTTTCACCTTTGTCAGTTTTAAGGCTTTATAAAGGTGCAATTTTGAAGGACATTTGCAAAAAAAAAAAAAAAAAACCCTCTTTTTATTCCAACATATTGAATTATAAATAGAAAGCCATTAACTGTAATCAAGACATTTTTTCCTATATTTACAAATAATTCTATCAAATTATCTGTCCAGAATATATTATTTCCTGACTATTTGGGGGGAGAGAGGTGTTAACATAAGCTTTAGTTTTCTTTGCTTTTACTTTTTTTTCCCTCAGGTTTTCTTTTTTTGTGTGTTTGAAAAGGCTTTTTGTTGTACTTCAAACAACAAATTAAAGACTTTCATTCTCAAAAGAATGAAGTTACATAAGTATTAGCTAATAGCTTTTGATAGCTTTACAAAATTACTTTGTTCTTTCTCTAGAGTAACTTTTGTTGTTTTAACACCTTAAAAACTTTCTTATATAGCATCACATCATGTGTATGGTTGCCTTAATACATAAACAACTCTCTGAAATTATTTTCTAGATTATGTTTTCAATAGTAATCCAAGCTAAGGGGTAGATGCTTTAAAAAATGCTGAGCATGGTCATCTGATCATACTCTTATTCAAATCTGTGTTGGGACATTTTTACAACACACTGTTGTTATGATGTCCTTTCTCCCTCTACCTGCTTTACACTAAGCTCCAAAATAGTCTCAGAGAAGAGCCTTCTCCTGAACTGCAGCTAATTTTAAGGACACAAGGCAAGTCCTGATGAGTTCATTCACAGCCTGTGTCAAAGTCTGGTGCTTTCTGATTGGGTTCTTTGAGATATTTCACATGTTGAGGGTGAAGTGTTTATTATCAAATTTCTTTACTTGAAGATTATTGATGTTATATATCATGTTACGCATGATGTTACACAATGATTTTGCCAGGTGATAAAAAATGTACTGAAAACACAATGCAAATTTAAGTGACATTTAGCAAAATACAACATGTGCAATACACAGTTCAATCACAATGCCTGCCTGATTCCCGTTACTGGTCTCTATAAAATGCTTGCCCTGATAATGTTCTCGTCCCCAGTTACCAGCCTGGGTTGAAGCCAGCTCAAAACTATTGTTGTCTTTGAAATACCTTTCTGGTTGTCTAGCTTTCGTACTCTGTTGGGCTGAGCTGTATGTTTACTCCTCCTATTCTAAACCTGACTGACTCAGGGAAATATTTACACCACTAGTTGATCCTCTCAGCTGTTGACAGTGGTTTATCTACAACAGAAGTGACCCTCTGGTCCCCATTGTGTTGAGATTTAAGTCAGCTTATTTGCATGGCTCTCTAAGATGAACAGGCATATTATCACCCTTGCCCGTTTGAACCTTCTTCCTCTGTTGGGTTATACTCAGTGAGAGACATTCCAGCCCTAGGGGTTTAGTCAGTAACAACCTGCTATTGACATTGAAAATTCTCCTGTCTTTTCTTGTTCCATTTCCTTTACCCTCACTAGGACTCTTTTTTCCCTATCCTTGCTGTGTTTCTATAATTGGCTATATAGTTATTTTGTAATACAGATATGTATTTTTCATAAGTATATGAAGATTTAAAATCACCAAATATTTCAGGAAAGGGCCTTAATCTGCTTTTCTACACCAATAATTTTGGAAAAAATGTTAACTTTTTCTTGACTCACAACATTTTTGAGGATTATACTGAACTGTTGCCTTCCTGACTACAAACCAATATGGACTTTCTGAATATTTTAATGCTGAACAAAATAAAATATATAATGGTATAATCATGTGTCCCTAAAGTATGATTTTTACTTGTCATTCTGTAGCACTGTATTCATTCTAATTACCATAATTGCTCAATTTCTGCATTTGACTAATAACCTAAAATTAAGGTAACTCAGTCATATTTAAATTAAATATTAATTTTAAATTTAATGTGATTTTCTTAAAATAAAAATACCAATGTTAAATTCTGTTATCTTAATTCCAAACTATGTTTTCTTTAAAACACGGAACTTTTCCAGTGCCCTGAGGCACACATTTATGTTTGGGACTAGATGATCTCCAGAGGTGTTTTCCAACTGTAATCATTTTCTGATTAAATGATTATTTATAAAAAAAAATAAAATAAAAAAAAAATTCAATGATTCATAATTACTCTTATGCTTGTTTCTTCATTTTTTTGGTATCTGAACTGAAAATACTATTCAAAGATAATTCATGATTATTCCATTTAGCTTGAATTACATGGTATGGGAGACATAGACCATCGTCATCACTTGACTGTGAAAAGACATCCTGTACTATGTAAAGCAGTAAAACTCACATCAGTTAGATGGGCTCATTCTTATACTCAATCAAACTGAAAAAAACATTTATACAATGATGGAGTAGGGGATTGTTTGCTTTTTTGTTTCTCTCAATCTCTGGAATTGAGATCATGACTAGTATTATAGATCATGTCTCCCTGAGAAAGTTAAAGACAAAAGAAATGAGATCAGAGCTATACACTTTTAGGATAGGAATTTTTCTCTGAATTTCTCTTTCCTTCATTCCTGCTAAAATGCCATTTAAACATTAGTATTTTCAGTGCTTAAAAGATAAAATTCCTCTTTTGAATAGTCAGTAGAACTCTCATGGATGTTACTGTTACTTCTCTTCAAATGAAAACCAGATCACTATTTGCAATCTAACTTTCCTCAGTCCCATTTTCTTAATAGCCTATGTTCAATCAGTTTATGTGATTATTTATTCATAAGGTCCTAAGGTAAAGAGTCATCATCTAATAAATTCTTCACCTCTTCTTTTTGCATAGCAATTAAAGGAGATGAGGTTTTTCATTTAAAATGTATGGAATATGTAATGTTCAGTGACACAAATCAACTGAAACTCTAACTGAGATTTTTTTGAAAACACTGCTCTTGAATTCCTCTTATTTAGTCATTATGTTTCATATATTCTCTTCACGTATATTTCAGTTGATGTAAATCTAAGTTTTATCTAGATAGACTAAAATATTTCTTCATTTGAAGGTGTCAGCACTTACTGCATCTCAGCTCCTGTATTTTCCTCACTTGGAATTTTATTTAATATGTCCTACTTTATGTCTACATTGCCATGTACANATAGTTATATCTATACATATGGAAGATAGAATTAATTAAATATGTATATTTGTGTTTCTTGAAAGAGATATTTAGCTAACAAGGTGCAATTTTACTCATGTTAATGAAATTGGCAATTATAATCTGATCTAAGAAAAATGCAGCTGTCTGTTTTCTCTTTTTTGTATGTCTAAGAGGAACTATTTCCAACATTTTGACCACATTTGCAGGACATGAACTTGCTTAATCTTGAGCAGGCAGAATATAATAACTGATTGTGTTATGGCCGCTGAGTGCCTTGTTTTTCCTAAATTGAATTGCATGTATATCACACAAAATTGTTCAGAGTCAAGGGGGAATTGCAGCTGGGAAAGGCTCTGACACAAACATGGAAGATTACAGTTATTTTACACCAACAGAAGCAAATGCAGATCTCAGTGGATAAAATTTCTGCCTTCAATTTGTAAACAAAATAAGTGAGCCTAATAAGATGTTGACTATTTCAGCTGTGAAATAGAGCCAGCAAGGGTATTTTTTATTTTATGGACCAGATAACTCTTGAGGTTTTAGATTCTTATGAATAACATTTTTTGTTTGTTTTTTTTTTTTTTTTTTATTAAAAAAGCAATAGTCTACAAGACACTAATGAAGCCATAGTTACCTTCTATTTCCTGAAGGGACAAAGATGCAGCACTATTTTACTAAAAGCTTGTGCCAACATACTGCTGCTTTTGTCCCATATTGCCATTTTATTATTCTCCATGGGGAGCCTTCAGCCCTCGCGGTACACTGGCAGCGGGACATCCATTTATTAATGCAGTGCTGCTCAGTCTGTGTCTTTAAGCATAAGCCAGGTTAAAGCACTCTGTCATGCTGTGCAACTGGCTGTTCTATTTATACCTCAAAAAAGTGTCTAAGGAAGAGAAAATGAGCATAAGAGTAACAAAAACCAATGAGAATAGTCAGAGATATGAAAGCTATGATTACTGAAAAAAGGATTAAGAAACTAGATTGCCCATTCTAAGAGAGAACCAAGCAAGAAAACAGTATCCACTGATGAGCAATGTGTTCACCAAGTTCCTCAGATACTTCTGAACACAGTGTATTGGACTAATATAGATGAAGGACTGAGAATTAAGGAATAAGAACTGCAGCATCTATACCCCAGTTCCTAAACTCCCTTGAGGCAAGTCATACCATCTAAATTAGGTGCAAAAATAGAATGTGCAATCAATGAAAAGAATCAAGAATCTCTGAAAAAGGTAAAGGGCATCAGCACTAAAGCTCTCATTATGGGGAGAACAACTTTTACCACCATACATTTCTCCAAAAACTGGAACTACCTATTGTTACCTTCCTAGTAGATGCATTGAACATTATTAATTGTTGCAGTCAACACACGATTAAAGGATCAGCCTGTTAAGAGACATGGGTAGGGTGCCTTTGTCACAAGACCATGAAGCTCCAAAACATGTTCAGAAGCCTTGCTAAGGATTTGTAGATGGTTAGGATACCCTATGGTCTTTCTGGAAATCTTAGCCTTCTGAATCCTTTTGAAGTACAAATTTTAGAATATCCACTGACAGTTTTACCTAGGTTCATCCCTAACAAATCAAGTGAGCTGAAGTGTACTTGCAAATGACAGGGTTTTTTTGCTTTTGGTCTATTTATTTTTTTTTTTCAGTTTGCTACCTCATTTTGGTATTTGTATTTTTGTTTTCTTTGAGTTTTGTTGTTGCTGTTTGTTTTGTTTTGTGGGTTTTGTTTGTTTGTTTTTTCTCTATTTAAAAGATTATGCAGTAACAGATTGCTATCTAATTGAATAGGTACTTCTGCCTGGACTTTTAACTTAGTTTTATTTGTTTTATTTTTCTACTCTGCATAAATTTCACCCTAAATTCTTATCACGATAGTGACAGTGGTGAAAAAATCAGTAATTTTGATCATCTGTTGGAGACAGAACTCTGCTTGTCTGTTACAACAACAACATTTTTACTTTAAGGAATTAGAAATATACTGAAACAAGAATATTTTTTTTTTTAATTCAGAAGTATTATGTATGAGCATACATTACTTTAATTCTTGCTAGAGATGAATAGTTGATCATTTACCTTTGCATTGAAACCAAATTCTTGTCACTATTGCTAAGACAGGCTATAAGGCCAGCCTATTAATAGCTTTCCAAGGAGCTGTCTCAGTGGCTCAGCAAAGATTTGGAGAAATCATTCTTCTGTAACTAACATAGGGATTATGAAAAGAGCTTTAGATATATCATTCCAGCAAAATTTCCTGTCATATCAGAAGCTCGGGACCACTACTTGTTGTGTGATAAAAAACAGTTATCAAGATGCTCCCACATATGGACACATTGCTGAATTGCTGGCCAAGGACTAGAAAGCACATGTCTGAAAACACAAACTCCTCTGTCTTATGCCACATGTCCTGCAAGCATTGCTGAATAACTCAAACCCCCTCTGAGACACTGGAAGCCAAAAGTTCTGGTTTAACCTGAGTGTGTTAAGAAAGAGATAGACAAATGGATGGGAGTTAGATGCTTTGAAAGAAAAGGCAGTAAAACAAAATACAGAGTAAAGAAATAAAATGGATGTTGAAAAATATCCACAGAGACACTATACTCTATAAAAAAAAAAAAAATCTAACAAGAATATAACCAGAATAAACTGAATTATCCGAAGTCTATATCCTATTCAAAATTACTGTGCACATCATCATGTGCTGTTTAAGGTACTTTGGCTCAGAAAACATTTTTTCTTAGATCAAGAGGGTTGAATCTTTCCTTCATGCTAATATTTTTGGAATATAATTTACCAGCTGTAGCCAAAAGATATTTCTTATTTGCATCTGGATAGAAGATGAGAACAAGAAAGTTGTTACTTCTGTCTGCTGTGCTTTTTTTTTTTCACCTCGACACTTGGTGGGGTTGCACACTGAGACATTTAGAGCTGAAATAAGTGAGTGTATCTGTCTAACAAAAAGAAAGATTGAATTCAGGTCCCTGACAAGCAGGTCTTTTCATCCTTCTTTGCATGTTCCTCTCAGCTTTACCCTCCAATAAAAATGAATGCCAATTAACACACATATGTGTATGGAATATACGGAAAATATTTAAATATTATCTAAATTATACACATATAGATATGTAAGTGTATCCATACATATGTGCATACATATTAATATACACAGATTTCCATGCATATATCATCCTGTCTCACACAGAAAGATAGGAAAAATCTTATACATATCTGTGACTCAATATTGTTAACAGTTACAAGTACACATTAGGCAACATTTACATATATCTATTCTCTTTTCAGTGTATAAATATACAAAAAGTTAATTTTCTCATATTTTTTGTAGGTAAAACATGGACATATGCATTACTTATAAAACTAAATATTTTCCAATTTCATTCCAGAAAACTGCCACTGATGAAGGACCAGATTATGAATCCCTGACTGAAAATGGCAACCAGATATTCAGATGAGTTTATATTAATGGATTTCATGTATGCTAATCTTGATTAATTATTCACAATGATCTCACAAGATACCAATGAAATAAATAGGTTTGGTTCTTTAGAATCTTACATGTGATTTAATATTTAGTAAGCAGTCTCACTGATGCTAGTAGGAAAGTTTGTACCAGTAACTTGGCTGGGCCGAAATTCTTGTACTAAGAAATGCTGCCAAGACTCAGTTGAACGGCTATCTGAAATATTAATGTGTTTAACACAGCTAAAATGCCATCCCACTGTGTAACAGTTGCATTTATCTTTCATATTCATTAATTAAAATGAGTGCCTATATAACTATCCTAATAATTTTTCCTTCCTGTGATGTACAATATATCCATCTCTAGCACCTAAAAAAATAACACTAAAATAACTTTCAAAAACGTTTAGAGCAAGAAAACACCCATTAAATTTATAAAGCTTCATACGTGTGCAGTTTTTCATAGCATGCTAATTTTCAGATTCAGGAAGACATCCTGCCTTCAAATGAAGACAAAATGCCCTGTGAGCTAAATGTGAGCTAAAATGCTGCACTCAAAAAATGCTATGGAGATTTCAGAAGTAGCTCTGAAAGGTGGTCTGTGGCCCTTCTTGCTGCAATATGACCACATTATAATGACAGAGAGCAGGGAAGATGTGTGACACATACATTTATTGGAATCACAAAGCTATTGGATAAAAATTATTAACATCAGTAAAACCAGAAAGGGATTATAACCCTGTAGTAACTATGGTGCTAATAGGAATCCAAGTCCATAACCAAGTGACTATACACTCATTTAGAGACAGAAATTTTAAAATCTAGTCAACTTTGCCTTTGACTTATGATAAATCTAAGCTTTAGTACACTTATGCATTATCTTTGAAATACATTTTGCAGTGAATGGCTCTTTGACGTCCTTTTCTATTTAGGTAGGCCTATACCTGTTGTGCACTTTTTACTGTTTAAAGATGAGACCATATACTTTTTATTGGGTTTTGCTCCCAGTAAATCTATTTATGAGACACCATTTGATTTAAATGTTACTTTCCTATACATATAAGGTAAGTTTTAAAGCTTTTTAAGGTCTTTTGAATCCTTTTATCTAAATTCATTCAGCATTGCATCAGATCTATCATCATAAACTGACTCACAAATGTATTTAACAGTAAAACTTACAGGAAGTGATTCTTTCACTACCTCAGAATTCAAATGGTTGTTTTACTTATCACACCATCTACAGCATCTCTTGTTCTCTTTGATAAGAGACAACAAAGCACAACCCCCCCTTCCTCTCCCCCCCAATTAATTTTTCCCTCCTGGTCTGACACTTTTTATACCAATGAAAACAAAAATTAGCTTTCTTGCCCATGATACACTATTGATACAAGATTGAAATTACATGTAGATATTGAAGTTTTCATAAGCAGGAGTCTTCATCTGTGAGAAATAAATGCCTCTGTATATTGCAGTACTCCAGAGTATTTTCCACCAACCCTTATCAGAGTTGTCATGCACCCCAAAATTACCTGGACACAGAGAGAGTATCTAATAAAGTTCCTAAGTCTTTTTGCAATAGTTTTAGCATTTGTATCCAGTCAGGAAATGAATCTCACTGATGATATCACAAGACAACTAAACTTAGATAGTAGTTTGAATCAGATGCCAAAATATAGGTGTCCTTTGCCAGCAGTCATGCACAAGGACATCCTGTCTTTTGTCCAGCTGCTACTCAGAACAATTTTTGCGTTTGTCAGTCATCTACCATTGTCTCACCTATTGCTACCCCTTCTTCATGTAACCATATATCATTAAATTGTTTTGAGAAGGAGCAAGAGGTGAAGAAATACATCTCCTTGCCAAGACTTTTGGCTCTTTGACCTATTTTTTAAATTGTTTTTTCTGAACTAAACTCAAAAATCCAAGGATTTCATGTCCAAATTACATTTAATAACTGTATAGTTTCAAACATGCCATGGTTCTCTGAGTAAACACAAGAAGTGAAGTTTGTGAAAACTTTTACACCATGCCAGCTTCAAAGCATCAGTCTTTAATCAACAATCTCCATGTCTAAAACAATGGAATTATGTTTTGTCATTTTCTTTTCTCCCTCAGGCTTACCTGAAATTAACTCAGAAAAAGTTTTAGCATTAATTCTAAATCAGATGCAGGCAAGAGAGAAATCTTCAAGCACTTTTTAGATGTTCACAAAGAACTGTTTTAAAAGAATATATTTTCAAAGCAAAACATTTTCCATGTATGCTGTCAGTGTATAACACATCCAGTCTGCTTTCTGAATTCTCCCTTTGCTTTTGTTACTGTGTGACATACTGAATCTAAAGGCAAAAGTCTCACTCTTGTAAATTGCTAGTGATAGAATTATTATCAGAAACCATATAATTTGATAAAGTGTCTTACTGGACACAGAATTACATTCAAATTAAAGCTCTCAAAGGAACCATGTGCACAGCCTAATAGCAACAGCTTAAGGGAAGTGGTCTTGTGTCAGAAAAGAGAAGAAGGTCAAGAAAGAGAACTTTTTTACTGCAGGAATTATTAAAATGTAAGAAATCAAAACACTCTCTTGGCATATGCAGCCCCAATAGGCAACAGTAGTTCCTGAGAGAAAGACAACATAAAAAATCTACGGTGATCTTTCTGGTGATTTAGTATCACAAATTCCATTACTTCACAATTTCAGTTTTTGAACATCCTGAGCATGTGGACCTCTAGACTGATAACAATCTTGGTTAAATAGTAATTACATACTGAACACAAGCATATTTCTGGCCTATCTTTCATGAGACTGTCCATATGTATTTTGGTGGCATCAAAATGTGGGACTAAAAGTTAGTAATTCATTATTGTGTATCACTAATATTTCTGTCAAATGTGTAAGCTTTTAACAATCCTAAAGGTCTTCTCAATTACAAGGACTGTTGGAAACCCCTGCCACCTTGACAGAAATCAGAATATTCTTTTGCATGTTCTCTAAAGATGCATGAATTAAAAGTTTTACTGCTATTAGATATATTTTCAACTTATCAACACTATGAAGAAAAATAGTCAGGAAACAGTGATTTTAATCTCTTTGTTTATATTTGTAATAAAAAAAAAAGATACAAAATTTGTGACTTGGATTCATTGATGTCCTGTATTTTCTCTTCCTCTGTTGCATTGTCAAACACTCTTTTCCCTACTCTGTGATTTATTTTTTGTGTATGTTAAAACTGGTTTGTCTTCTCCAGAAGATTACAACCTACTACATGGTCTTTGCAGCATACAGATGAATCCAACAGAATTTCTAGATTTCAGAGTAACACAAATATGATTAATCTGTTTGTGAATATAAGCAAGAACATGTGACCAGCAGCTCTGTTTATCTTCACTGTAAAGAAGTTTCTGGGCTGCAGTTCATATGATACAAATTTTTATGCATCAAATAGACTATGGGAGATGTGGATAGAATGAAATCTCTTTCTACATTCATCACCCACCTTCTGGTAAGTACTTTTATCTTTTTTCTTTCCTTACAATAGTAGAAATATTATTTTTTTTTCTTGACCTTGAGGCAGTAGCTCACCAAAACCTTGATAACCAATGCATTTGTGAATCATATAGAGGACTACTAAGGTGATTTTCTTTAACATCATTTCAGTAGCTGACAAGGCCCAAATAAATATGTCCTTGCCATTTCCTTATGACAATGAAATGAAGTAAAATTCCTTACTCAGTATTCAAGTGTGCTTTCTTGAAAGACAAGAACAGTAGGCTAATATTTAGTCTGTGTAAGAGGGAAATATGTTCTAGAGCAAAGAAATTAAAAGAAACAACTGATTTTGTACCATATCCCAGAAAGATATTTTTAATTGTTACTTTGTCAGAAATGACAGGAGATTTAGATTCACTTCTAATACAGATAGTCATCTATGAAGTTGTGACCAAAGAGACCTTTAGTTTTTGAAAGCTATATGTTTTTATGGTGGTATTGTTCATATGTTCCTTTCAAAAATATAGCTACCTATGGCTACTGATGTCTTTCCCATTTCAAAATTAGATAGAAATACACAATGTTTGCTTACCCTTAACTGTGCTGACATTTGCATGAGTGACCCTAAAGATAGATACTGAATAACAACGTGTGACATAAGAGCAAGTAAGGATGTTTGAAGAATCAAGATCCTCTAGATTTTTTATTCTTTTCTGTGTTTGGAAGATGGAGCTAGACATGACAGAGTGCTTTTCAATATTTCCAATACAGATTTTTTATAAGGAAAGGGGGAGTTTCCTATTTGAAGGAATCACGAGAACTGCTCAAGAACAGAGTCCTAATATGAATTAGCTTTCATGCAATGTGTACAGTCAGGGACTAATAATTTGAAGCACACAAGAAAGTTAGCCAAAGAGCTAGTCTAGGTAACACAAAGAAGCACATCTCAAAATTAATCAGAATTTATGGCAAACATTTGATTTGCTGCCTACCTCTATAAGTAGTTTGTCACAACCAGAACACAGGACATCAGAGTACATTCTACACCATCTTCTATCATTCCTTTTTCATAGATAGTTCTTAAGTTTTTGTTTTGTTTTGTTTTGTTTTGTTTTTTGTTTTGTTTTTTTGACTGAGAAATCATGTATAGCCAGAATGTCTCTCTTTGACAGTTCATATTTTTCTTGGTACTCCAACTGTACTTAGGGAGTAAAAGTTTTGCAAAATGGTTTGAGCAGTCTGAAAAGTTAAACATTTTTGAAGTACCGTATGACTCCTTGTGTACTGTAGTTCGGTCTTGTTCCCATTAGTACACTTAGTGCATATAGTGGATCAATTACTCTTTCAAGGTTTTACTGGCCTTTCTGGAGTGTGTCTACAGATGAGTACAGATGTACCTTATTTCTCTCAGACTCACTGCATTTGAGTGAATAACTTTAAAAGCTGCAAAACTCTTAAAATGCTTCTATGCCCATGTAAAAAAGCTTTGGCTCCAGTACAAGTGGAAATTCACATATGTCCCACTTAACATTCAAAACTTTTGACTTTGAGTACCTGTGATCTTCATCCTTTGTTTTCCAGAAGAAAGAAATTTAATTAACATTACTGAATGCTCTCTACTTCACATTTCTATCAACTTGACATCAGTGTTTGCTGTGCTGGTAAAATCTGTGGCCTCTGGCTTGTATCAGAATATTAAGATTCAAGAAGTTTCACATAAAGGTACAGTGTAGAAGATCCTAACATGAGCATGTGAACAATTAAAACTCCTTTTTTTCATAAAATTATATGATAATCCACTTATTTAGGTAACATTCTTCTTTTTTACTATAACAGAATCACAGAATATGTTGATTTGGAAAAGATCCACAAGAAGAATCAAGTACAACTCCTGGTCCTGCACAGCACCATCCCCAAGGGTTACACCACGTGCCTGAGAGCATTGTCCAAACACTTGACCTCTGTCAGGCTTGGTGTCATGACCACTTCCCTGGCGAGCCTGTTCCAGTGCCCAAACACCCTCTGGGTGAAGAACTTTTTCTAATACCCAACCTAAACATCCCCTGACACAACTCCAGTCCATTCCCTCACGTCCTGTTACTGGTCACCCCAGATGAGATCAGTGTCTGCCCCTCCTCCTCGTGAGAAAGTTGTATCTGCAATGAGTCTCAGTCTCCTCCAGGCTGAACAGACCAAGTGCCCTCAGCCACTTCTCATTTGGCTTCCCCTCAAGGCCCTTCACCATCTTTGCTGCCCTCCTTTGGAAACTCTCTAATAGCTTAATCTGTTTTTCACGTTGTGACACTCAAATCTGCACCCAGCACTAGAGGTGAGGCTGCCCCAGTGCAGAGCAGAGCTGGAAAATCCTCTCCCTTGCCTGGCTGGTGATGCTGTGACTGATGCACCTCTGGACATAGTTGGCCCTCCTGGCTACCAGGGCACTGCTGACTCATATTCAACCGTGGATGAGGTAATTAGGCATTAATTGACAAAAAAAAATCCTTGCCAAATGATGTAGTCCAAAAGCCACCAAACAATTAAGTTTCCAATGACTCAATCCTCTATTTAAATCTCTGCTCTAGATTCTTTTGAGTCACTGAATTGTCCAATTTTACATATCTCTTCTTAAGGGACTTTTTTTTTAGCACTGACAGCCTCCTTAATAAGTCTTTGATTTCTTATAATTTGTGTTTAAGACTGAATAAGAGGATGGCGTAAGCAACAGAGTAAATTAAAAACCTTATAATTTATTTTTTCTCTTATTCTGATGAGTTTGCATCTACAGTTACAATTCATTACCTTGAAAATCATAATTTGATTTAAAAATTTAGATATGAAAAGGTAAGACTCTCGAACCAATCAAGTATGAACACTTAGTTATCTTGAGGCTAATGGGTCATTTACTGTAAGGGTCAATGATTTTGGTTTTTAGCCAATGCTTTACCTTTTTCCCCCATCTGCCCTCTGCCAATCTGCCTCTACTGTGCAAAGCACTGCATTTCAATGGTGTTATGTATCTAAGAAACAGATATTTTATTTTATTCTCGTGGCTAACCTATGTAAGATTGCAGATACAGACAACATATACATTCATCTTTAAAATATATGCCAAAAGAAATCCTGGGCTACAGATGAACTAAAATTTCAGGAGACAGACAGGTTTTTTCTCATTATATTCTTTAAGGAAAATATCAAATTGGACACTTTTATTTTTTTCTCTGTCTCTACCTTTTATTTTCAGAAAGCAGAGGGATGCTGGCAGAGAGAAGGTTACGGAACATTTTCAATGCTCCCTCTTTAGCTCACTGCAAAGCTGGTGAGCAAGTAAATCTCTGCTGGATGATTTCACAGCTCAGCATGACCATCATGTAGCAAGGCAGAGAAAGTGCTTTAGCCTTTTTTTTTTTTTTTTTTTTTTTAATACTATAGGCAGAGATCCAAAAAAGCAAAAGGATCTCAAGCAGTTAAGCACAAGGGGGGATGACCAGCTGATAATTAAAATACTGAATGACGCTGAGGCAATGGTGTACAAGAACAGTAACTTAATTCCCTACATTGGAAAGAGAGCTAAGTTTTTGACTCTGTTAAAGAAAAGGTGAGCCACTATGTGACTTTATTGTGGTGATTTAGACATAATTTAGCTTGCCTAAACCAAGAATTTTGCAGGTCTCACAGGATTCCAGCTTAGTTGGTTTTTATGTTTTGTTTTGTTGTTTGGTTGTTTGGTTGTTTGGTTGTTTGGTTTTTTGTCTTAATATTATCTTTAGACATTTACATAATTGAAGTTTTGATTCAGCTTTTTTTTTTTACTTTAGCTTGAACTTGAACTCATAAAATCATAACTTCAAGATAAGAGTCAGTGGTTTTATTCAGATGGCCTGAAATTAAGTCAAACAAACCAATGCTGGAAGGTTTACGACATGTTTATCCAACATAATCTGGATTAAATCTGTTCAGCAAAGACAACTAATATTTTCTTGACCGGAAATCCTAGTGCGCAACTTCACAATGATCCTGCTGCACGTGCATAGGTCAGCTATGTATGCAAAGAAGGTCTAAATTAGGATATGTTGGCCTAATTCAACAATGGGCAGGTATGATTTGTATATATTCAGAAAATCCAAAGCATTAGAATTATTGCATGTGCAGATTGATTACACTCTTGATGAGGAGTGAAATGTCCGGTATAGATCTAACTTGAAGTTTTTCTTCATATGTTGGATGAAAATTTATTATCCAGGATTTATGTAGAAGTAATTTTTATAAGTATTTTCAGAATGTTGATTGAAATAATTTTTATTTATAAGAATGTTACTATATTTCATCCATATGAATCTTTTAATATTTGCTGGTATTCAAGACTTTTACATGCACTTAAGATACAGACCTTTCACACTATCAGACATATATCTTCTGATTAACACAGAATTCTCTTTTTCACTCTGTTACAGATCATGACAGAATAATGAAAGTAATATGAAAAGCAGTTCTGCATATATTTTCCATGAAGAGATACTCATCTGAGATACTGAATAATTCAAGATTAATAGATGGTTGCTTGAGTCTTGACAAGAACTAGTTATCTTTCTTCCTGAAAAGGGAGTAAAACAAGAACAGGATAGTAGCAATGCAGAAAAATAGAGTCCTAGTCCCTAAGTGTATCCATAAACTAGGTCATCCATTACTGGGTATCTGAACTCTTGCAGTATTACTTGCTGACACATCCAGGGTAGTATGAATTTTATCTTATGTTAGTTGTCTACCATACAGCTGAGCTAGTCACCCTGGGTTCTCTTTACAGTCAATAGAGAAAAAGAGGAACTATTTAGGGAGAAATCCACCTGACCTATTTCTGACACGTTAGGATGAAACGATTCGTGCCCTAGAAGTGCTTATTCCTCTTCACTGAGCAAAGAAGGAGCACAGAAAGACTAGCTCACCTGTAGAGACATATACTGAAGAGGCCTGAGAGGAGCCTTATCATTTGATTCTAATCTCTACTTTAATCAGTAAATGACTAGTTTTACAAAAGAGAATGAGCTTTCAAAACATGATTGAAAGCATTGTTCCTCAGAATATTCTGCTAACAGGTATCATGTGCAACGCGCAGTAAGAACAGTGATTGCAGTTAGATGGAATGGAAAATGAACCTGAAACCAAAGGGTTTCCTACACCCCAGAGACTCACTATGATCATGAGATTCTGAACTAAACAGAAATTACATCAAACACTTCCACATTCTACCTTAGCCCTTACTTTCCTTGACCATGCCACAATTCTGGTTTTGCTCTAATGAAGTATCTAATCAAAATATTTTGAATAATTTTTTAAAATAAAAAATAATATTAAAGTAACATGAACTACATATTATTTTTCTTTTTTATTTTTTTTACTTTCCTTATTTCTGGAGTAATTTGACAGATTCAACTTAAATTTGCAAATTACTTTGAATGCTTCATGCTAGAGATTTTAAAAACAGACAAAGATTTATAATTTATTCCTTAGCACAAATTTTGTTGCGTCTTCACTGAAAAAGTTTTTTCTCTTCTTCTGAGCAAAACCCCAGGTTCAAACTTGCAACAAATACAATAACACTTGGTAGCAGTAATGTTCCATTTTTTTAATCTTCCCTATAAAAGAAGCTTCAATTGTCATATAAATATTTTTTAATTGCCATTATTAATGTTTTTTCATAAACCTTCACTTGTTTTATAATGGGGAAATGATAAAAAAGTTGCTTTTTATAAACTTCCTGAACTTTCTTTTTCTTTTTTGCTTCTTACTATCTTTTAATACTTATCTGTTGGTGACTCACTGCTTGACCTATTCTAATATTCAAAAGACAATCCCTCAATCCTTTAGGTATTTTACTGTAGCTGTTACTCTGGAAAGCAAATTTCAAGGTATATCATTGAAATCAATAGGGATTCTATCTGCAAAATAACAGCTAAATGATCATTGATATTTTGTAAATTAATCCTCTGAATAATAGATAGTCATTATACTCTTAGTAAATTTTTCATGCTCTGTGCATACACTTTTGGAGCTGCACTAGAAATGACACAGGAACTCTGCCTACTGTTAACAGATAAAAGCTGATTTTGAGTTTCTAATTACTTTAAGGATGATTAAAAAAGCTAAATGGTGCAACCACTCAGATACACATAATTTTCCTGAATTTAAAGAAAAAGTCAATAAATTTCAATTCAAACACATCTGCTTTTTTAAGTGTTTTTTTTCCCCACATACATATTCATTCCAAAAATTAAAGTTCAGTCAAATATTTGTAGCAGGATGTGGAGCTGGTAATTATTTTAATATGCTTGTTTTCCGAACAACACACATGTTTATAGCCAGAGTTACCAGTACAGGAGAGTTATGCTTACTATAAGAGGAGGAAAGGATAAAGAAGATATAACATAAAAAAATCTGAATTATTCTTAATATATGACAAATTTACTATAGAGGTTTCAGAGCTATGTATTTTTCAACTATGCCAAGTGTAAATAGTATTTCTGCACTGATTTCAGAGATAGAAAATAGCACTTACTTAACAAAAAAAATCGATTTTATTCTTTGTAAACAACCATAAGTCTAGAAATAACTTTTTTCTCTTATCACATATTGTGTTAGATATAGTTTCAAAATTTTGATCCCTAAAATTATTTTTGTATCTATAGATACTGATATTAAGTCTTCATTGACTATGTTGGCTACATCACCACTGAATATAAAGATTAGATTCCTAATTCATATATAAACATCTATGTTCAGCCATCAATTTTAAAGGCTCTACATCTTGGAGCTGAATGTCATTCCTTAATACATAGATGTTTAGGTTGTATTAAACTGTATCCCTCCTGTCTTTCATTTCAAATGCTAGATCATGATAATAATCTTCTGGAAAGTGGCTGACCCACCTGTAGTTCCCTGGGTCCCCCTTCTTGACTCAGGAAGACAGAAGGGACATTTGCTTTTTTCTAGTCCTCTGAAACCAGCTCATTATGCCACCATTTTGCCATTACTTTCCACTGATAATCACAAGTGGCCTCATAGTGATACCAGCTGTCTGATGTCAGTTCCTTCAGTGCTTGTGGGTATGTGCTACCAAATCCCATAGATCTGTGTGTGTCCAGTGTCTTGAAAAGGTAAAACTTCCTAAGGTCAGACTTTTCCGCAGGTCTCAGGAACCAGGGGTCATTGAAAGCCGGCCTTAAAAATAAAGACCGAGGTAAAGAAGACATTGACTATCTTGGCTTTTTACATGTCCTTTGTTGCCATGTACTCTCCACAACTTAGTAACAAACATATTTTCTAGGTCTTACTTGTGCTGCTGATGTACCTGTAGGAGCCCTATTTTGATCTTCATGGCCCTTGCCAGATGCAGATCCAAGTGAGCTTTGTTGTATCAAGTATATCAGCAGCAAAAGCAAGACTTATCCTGGGCTGCACGTGCTTCCCAATAGGATAAGGAACTTGTGTTAGGAATCATTACAACAAGCCTTCTTTCTTGGACTGTGCCATCTTTCCCAAAGAATAGAAAATTAATGTAATTAATAAAATTTCATACATACATGTGATCGAAATACTTTTTCATCTGAGTCCCTCTACTCTCTCTGCTTTGTTATTTGCCTTTAAACTTCAACACCTTTGTAACATCATTGCCTGTATTTCTTTGTATAAGGAATGAGAAGGGTACAAATATCTTTGGAACATTTTTCAGCATTTTAGACCGTACATGGCAGGAGTGATGTTCTAAACATGACTATTTCATTGACTGTATAATAAGGTGCAAACAATTACCTCTAGTCTGGAACTATCTGGTTAATATCTACATGTGCTACATTAGAAATATTGTGTGCCTAAGGCTTCATTCACCTGCCCATGTTAGCTGGCATTTGTCATTACCTGCAGGCAATTGAATTGAGCCCCAGATGACAGAAGAAAATGACACAAGATGAACACTTATAACAAATAATGAGATAGAAGAATTCTTTTAAAATACAAATCTTTCAAAATAAAAAAAGCTTTTTATCTGTTTTACCAGGTCCTCATTGCTTCATTTTGAGAAGTGCAAGTCCATTTTTAATCTAAAAAATTATTGTCAATTTTTTGATTTTTGAATTTTGATTTTATTAACTAA
>JACBWW010000048.1:5367382-5437685 GCA_020086605.1 Lanius collurio
GTGGTTGAACACGGTTTCCAGGGCGCTGTAATAGGCAGAGATGTTAACAGCTGCATGGTGCTTCTGCTGCTTCCATCATTCCACTGCCTTAGGGGATAAACTGTTTTGCCTGTGCTCAGATGCAGATATGAGGTGAATTTTCTAACAATTCTTTCACAAACTAACATTGAAATCAGTGGATTTATAGCAATCTGTATTATATTAGAATCTATGTCCTTGCACATACTCCTATTCTTGAAATGGAAAATGACAGCTGAAAATGCTCTGATGCTGTAATGTAAATGCTACTGTATGAAAACGTTTGTTTGTAGTCACACATATTAACATATGTCTCTAATTCCATGTTTGGACACCTTCTTGTGTTCAGGAACACTATTAAGGAGTCTCAGGTTGAATTTTAACAAGGTCTTTGTCTATCAAAAACATTTGGGTAAATTTAAAAACACCTACACACATTTTGAGACATGCATTTTGTAAGCACAAATGTTCAGGGAACATTAGTCACCCAAACTTGTTTTCAAAGAGCTTCACTTTGGAAGCAAAGTTTGTCCATGTAAAATCAATGTACTTATGCTACTACATGCTGAAATTCATTCTTTCCTTGAGAGAATACATAGTAAACAACTTTACCCATTAAGTAACTATAGAAAACAGTAAATACTTGGATCACCTTATCTTTTTATCAAAGGCAAAAAAGCAAAGGTGATTTTTTTTTTTTCAGTTTTTCAGGTACAAAGCACTTCTTTGTGTTCACTGAAGGTAAATAACATATGAAAAATATTTAGGATTTTTTTCCAGATTTCTGTTATAGTCTCTATGATTTGCAGAAATATATACCTTAGTATTCATCTAGATATACTTTTGAAACAGCTGTAAAACACTATCAAAGTGATGTGTAGCAGGCTATCCAAGGCATAAAGAAAATTTTCATCCTGTTTGTTTCTCACTAAAGTGAAAATGTCAAAATTTGACTGCTTTTATGACCCATGATGTGAAAATTTCTCTCCCTTTCTAAAGGACTTATTGGAATTTGAACAAACTTAACATTTATGATCTTATAAAAGTCTGAATCACTAGAATAGTTAAAGAATAATTATTTTTTTCACCAAAAGTCAGAAAGATTTTACAAGGAACGAGTTGCCCTCGCAAGTCTGGCACAAAGCAGCCAAGGTCAGTTAAAATTACTCTTACAGCTAGATACACTGTTATTCTAGAATGGTGTCAGCAGCTCTATAACTCAGGTTCTGCCTTAATTTCTGGAAGAAGCTGCTATTCTTAAGGGTTATTAGTTGTTTGACCACTTGGAATTGCATCCAAAACTTGCATCAAAGATTTGGCATACAGATTGTCATTACAGACACTTATTTTTTTTTATATGAAATAGTTCAAATGAATAAGTTTTCTTCAGTTCTATGGTAAAATGAAAAAAACAGACAATGATTTCGGATACTTTTTCAAAAGTATTTCATTGTTGGATAAATGGGGGTTTTTTTGCATACTCTTGAAAGTGTGCACCCTTCATCACTCAGAAACACTTGGAAATCATACAAACATTCAATTATATTAATTTATTGGTTGGATGAGAATGTTAAATACCTCTGGAAGTTATCTGACTTCATAATCACTCATATATGGATATTTGGTTTCTTTTCTTATTAAACATAGCTTAATATATTTTAGCAGTCATGACAAGCAAGATAATCAAGAAATGGTGGGCATATAGATAGAATACATAAATACTTAACACAGGTTCAACTTTGAATGACAGCAATTAAATATACAAGCTTTTGAAACTTAAAAAAGTAGTTTTTGACCTAATAAAAGGAGTCTAATTAAAGGCCTAATATAAAGAACTTAATAAAAGAAGACATGAAATCATTGCATAAACTGTACTCTCACTTTTTCATTCTATATAGAACTAAACTATATCTAAATTATATTTAAAGAAATTATGTAAAACCTAATTTATTTAAGTTCCTCAAGGCAAGTGACTGGTTCATTGTCATATTGTCTCAAAGATCTTGGACCAAATAAGATTTTGGAGCAAATAAGATTTTGAAGTGAGTAAGTCTGCTTTCTCAAAATCCAGTTTTATATATACAATATTTGTGGAAAGCAACAGTGCAAACTGATCAGAAAATAATGTCAAGCAATTATCAAGCAGAAAGATGTTGAAATAATAATATCTCCTATTCTCATTTTCAAGCAGCAACCAGAGTCTCACACCCTCTTTATGGTTTTCCTGACTTTACAACTCTGCTTTCACACAATCATGACATCAGAACTGGGTCCTAAAGAACCATTCAAATGTCTTAGGAAGAAGTTAAATATCCTAAAATCGATATCCATTCCTTTGCTTCTTTTCAGATGCTTAAAAGCCATGTGTTGGTTTTAAATGTTAAAGAGCTAATTTATACTTAAATATGTGAAGAAAGATTAATTTAGTTTAGAATTATAGCTTATCCAAGACTTTCAATGGCTGCTCTAACACAAACCCCATTTCAGCTTATACACATTCTGCTTTTTATCTTCACAGGATTTACTTTAGCCTTCTGGAAAATTAGTGAGTTGCTCATTACATCTCTGCAAATAATGTACACGTATATATATAATCATAAGTTCACACGCATACACACACTCATGCTGAGACTACAGATAAGACTTTCAAAATGGTTACTTTAATGAAAAAAGTGATGAAGCAGACTAAAAATGGAAAGAATCATAAAATCATATAAAAAAGGAGGTTGAAACAGACCTCCAAAGGTCACCCTGTCACACGTCCTGCTCAAAGCAGGAGCAACTTCAATATTAGCCCAGGCCTTATCTAGGTGAATTTTGAACATCTTCAAAGACAAAAATTCTGAAAGCTTTTGAAGTAAGCTGTCCCAGTGTTTAACCTCTCACTGGGAAGAAGGTCTGTATCCAGGTGGAATTTTCCTTCTTGCAGTCACAGGGTTTTTGCCTCTTCTGCTTTTTTCTGTGCATGTATGACAAGTGTCTGACTCCATCAGGTCTGCAGCACCTCTTTCAGTTGCTGTAGAAAAATGTGAGCTCCCTGCTCCAGCCTTCTCTTCCTTGGGCTGGACAAGCCCTGCTCTGTCAGCCTTTCTTCACACATTCTATGCTTCAGACCCCTGATCACGTTGGTATCCCTTGGCTGGAGTCTCTCCTGTTCACTGACATTTTCCCTGTACCTGGGAGTCCGAAACTGGATGCAGTATTCCAGGCAATCTCACATGGGTCAAATAGAGCAGAATAATAATTTCCTTGACCTGTTGGCTATACTACTGCTGAAACATCCCAGTTAGCCTTTTTGCTGCCAGAGTGCACTGCTGGCTCATAGTCAACTTATTCTACATGAGGACTTCCAGGCTCTTTTACTTGAAAAAAAAAAAGCTTTCTATCCAATCACTTCTGAGCCTATGCTGAGCCATGAGGTTATTTTGACTCAGAAAGGACTTAGCATTTTTTCTGCTGCAGAACTTAATGAGGTGCCTTTTTGGCCTATTCTTACTGTTTGCTGAGGTCTGCATGAATGGCAACCTGGCCCCCAATATACCCTTGATTTAGTATCACCCAGAAAATGGTAGCATTCCATCCCTTTATCCAGGTGACTGATGAAGATTCTGCCCCTAATAGACACAGGAAGGATGATATCTGCAACTCAAAAATTTGCTGAAAAAAGTAATTTGTATTTTCTTCTTAATTTTATTTGCAAAACGGTGAATATCAAATTTCAAAATTATGGGGAAAAAAAAAACCAAAAACCTACCCTGCTGACTTCAGTTCCATTTGAGAAGATTCTTAGAATAAGAATCTTAGAATAAGAAAGTTGAATTGCAATAATTTGAAATTATCACTGAAGCAGAAGATTAACAGTAGTTTGTTTAAACAAAGTTCTTTCAGAATGCCTGAACATTTCTATGCCTTCAGGTTTTGAGGACAGAAAAGAATAAAACACTCTTACAAAGAATGAAGACTGAACAGTAAGCAAATTATTTAAAAGTCAACTTAGCATATTTCATCGTGAAACCTTTATTTGCATTTTAATTCATTCTATTTCTCTACTGCATATATAATAATTTATCTTCATCTGGAAGCTGAATCATTTCCTAGAGTTAGGATATCTAGCAGTTTTGATGATAAACACAGAACAAAAAAGAAGTAATGAACACAATGCCCTATGTCTGCCAAATCTGATCATCTCTATAATTTTATAAACTGATTTAAATAGATATTTTTTTCAAAAATTTAGAGAAAAATTCGTTTCTCTAAATCATAATTTGTTTTGTTTTGTTGTTTACTGTGGTTAGTGATTTATGCTTGAAACAAAAAACCTATCTTGTCAGTGTTCAGTCTTACTGCTTTAGATTTTCTTCATAAGTGCTAACACTCAACATAAAGAATAGGAAATTCATATGTTGAATAAATACCTCTTGGAGGAACCCCTCACATACCCTTTGTTTTCCACATGTAGTATAAACACATTTCTGTATCTTTTTCTTCTCTCTTTATTTCGCTGTGTCATCTTGTTTTTTCTCCAGTGTCAGCTCTGTTCTATCCTACTGATCTTCTCTATTTATCCAGTGTGGCTTGATTAGTCTTCTTAATAAGATCTCTATACCCTTTATCTTCACCTTTTGTCCCACTGGGAAGTTTCAATTCTCTTTGTCTTCTCAGAGGAGTTCAGTCACCCTCGAGCCTGTCTTTGTTCATCCCTGCAACATGTTGAAGACTTTGTGGTATTCAGGTGGGAAAGGACAGGAACCCTCAGCTTCATTTAGATTTACAATAAATAATTAATAGGTAATGTTCTGCTTTTCTCTAAGATTTTTTTTTCTTCTGCTGTTGGTAGAGAATGTCCTAAACATAAATGCATATTTTGCGTTGAATCCATAATATTAGAGGACTGCAATCTGATGACAGTAGTAGACGATGTTTTGGTAAGGGTATTCTTTCCTAATACTGTAAATTGTGTCCAATTTCTGACATATGATGCCCATACCACATTATGACAGACAAATACAGTGAATTTCCTCTTCAGATTTGTTGTATTTTTCTTGATGTATTTTTACAAAGTCATAATATGATAAAACACATTCTTTTTAAGATAATAGCTTCTTTAGATTAGCTATAGCTTCATGTACAGCACTTGCTTTGTGATTAATATGTGATACGAAAAACCAATTTCCACTAAAAATACTGAAAATTGAGTGACTGTATCCCAGTTTAAGAAATTTCCGAAGTCTCTCAGGATGATTAAAACAAAAATACAGATTAAATATGTGTGGTAGGAAATTACAGTTTTCACTTAAGCTCTAATTTAGTTTTCATGGAGAAATAATAGCAGGGCTTCTTCCCTAAATTTATCCATTTTAAAATGAGGGGATGGTCATTTATGTTACCTATCAGCTCTCCTAGAATCTTTCTATAGTTAAATGTAGGTGCAGGCACACGCAAAGCATTTTTTTCTATTGTGTTAAAAATGGGAATAAAAAATAAGTGGGCTTTTATTTTAGCTCTGCGATGAATCCAGAAGTCCTGATTCTTTAAAAACAAGCTTAAAAGGCAGTGAGTGTTCCTCTAATGGGCTAAATTACAAAGAATTCATAAATACCTTCTTAGATTTAGAACAGATTAATTTTGCACTCTATTGGTCTATATAAGAGTGCTGTTTTACTGGATGTTTTTAATATCCCTGTGTAAATCAACACATGCCAGTGGCCAAGGGTGACAAAAAAACCCCACAACTGAAATGCAAAGAGTAAATTTATTTAATTACCTCACTGGCTGGAAGATCCCAAAACAAGACTGGGTTGCAGAGACACACAAAATGAGGATGCAGGCCCTGTCAGGCTCAGAGTAATCCTCGCAGGAGGCAGGGCTGCTGTTGGCACCCATTTATAGAAGGCCTGCGTTTGCATCGCTTACCATCATGCTGTGATCTGCCCTGTGCTTTTTATGATCTTTGCTTTGATGCCTCTCCCAACAGGGAGCTCAAGCAGCCTGGGAGAGGGCCTCCAAGTCTCTGTAAACACCTGTTATCTCTACGCAGAAATTCTACTTCTTAAACAGACAGAGGATAAAGAGCAGCAAGCATAATGTGTGGTTTCCTACACTGGTACTCTCTGGGTCTTGTCACTCCTAGCTGCAAGGTCACTTGAGTAAATCTACCCTCTCCACACCATTCTTCTGCATTTAACCCTTTCCTCCCAACGATCCCCTCTTTTCTCAATAAAAATATCTGAAATATTGAGAACAACGTGTGAAAAAATATGGAACCTCTGTCTTTTAAAGAAAAGATACAAGGAGAATACACTAAATGGAGTGGCAAAATACAGTGAACCGTGCCAACTTCCAGGACAAAAATCAGATGAGTAAAATGTATTTGGACCACTGCCGTATTGCATGGATTTTAAAGGTATTAGAAAGCATGAGAAATTAAATCTCTGAAGTAGGGGAAGTGGGTGTCATTGGTTGAGAAGTTTTGAGTTCTGTAACAAGTCCATTAGAGTAAGCAGATAACTCTGGTGAAGTCAGAATGTACACAAACAAGTCATTTTGTTTTAAATCACAAAATCTGTAGCATTTTTATTTTGCAGATTTGCAACAAGTATAGTCACACTTAATCCACTTGAAAGTGTTGTATTAAATCTTATGTTTACCTCTCCAAAACTGTGAGTGGAATTTCATTCAGTTCTTACAGAGGGAAAGATTTTAGAAAAAATTAATGTATGACATTATCTACATTTGAGCTGATTATCTAGAACCTGTTTATCGCAAGTGAAGTAAGGTGAAATTCATCTAGTTTTAAAATAGATTATCTTGTGGATTAACCTTGGTAGGCAGCTAAGATCCACACAGCCATTTACTCCTCCTCAGCAGGATGGTGGAAAGAGTCAGAAGAGTAAAAGTGAGAAAACTTGTAGGTTGAGATAAAGACAGGTTAGTATGGAAAGGAAAAGCTATGTGCACAGGAAAATAAAATAATGAATTCATTCAGAACTTCCTATCAGCAGGCATGTGTTCAGCCATTTCCAGGAAAAGTAATGGTTACTTGGGAAGACAAATGACATCACTTTGAACACCCCTCTCCTTCCTTCTTATTCCCCCAGCTTTGTACACGGACCATGATGCCACATGATACAGGATATCCTTTTGGTCATTTGGGGTCTCCTGTCCTGCCTAGATATACTCCCAACTTCTTGTGCACTCCCAGATTCCTCACTGGTGGAGTGGGACAAGGAGCAGAAAAGGTCTTTACGCAGTGGAAGCACTGCTCAGCAATCATGAAAATATCTCTTTGCTAGCAATGCTGTTTTCAGCACAAATCCAAAACATTACCCCTCTTTAACCTCTATGAAGAAAACTAACTCTATTCCAGTCAAAATTACTGCAGATGATTTAATAAGCTTTTCCTGAAAACATTAATATCAATTCAGTTGCTACAAAGGAATTTCCAGAGATTCCCTCAGATGTAGACATATACAGTAGAGTTACATAAAATTAAATGACATTAATTCCACCCATAATATCTAGTCATCAAGCTTCTTCATTAACCAATAGACAAGCAATTATATCAAAAATTAAATTAATCTCATTCTAAAATAGATGTCTAAGATAGGATAAAATATACCCTGATGGTGTAAATTATTTGCATCATCTTCTTTGCTCGAATTTCATTTAAACCATGGGATGAATCTCGACTAACAAATTAATAAAAAAAAAGCCCAGTGAAACCAAACCAACCCACTGGGAACTGCCAGCACCTGTGAAGGTCTCATACTAACAGACTACAGGACAACACTCTTTGTTAATAAAATTGTGGCAAGTTAAGGTTTGAGGACTGGTGGTGACAGTGTCTGACTGGTGTTACAAGCTGCCCCTGAGGTGGGTAACTGAGGCTCTTGTTAATAGATCCCCTGGGGCTGATTAATGTAAAATAACATTGAATGATCAGTGTTTATATATGTATATGTGTGTATATGGCAAGTTTATTTCAGAACAATTTGGTGGCAATGGAAAGGAGGAATGTAAACATTTTGGTTTTATTTATAGAAATATAAAAATATAAATGTATAAAAATATCACATGAGAAAAACCATAGGCAAAGGAAAGAATAAAAGAAGGAATAGAAAGTATAAGAGTAGATAGCAGAGGGAAAAGATATCACCACCCATGCATCCAGAGACAAGACTCGATTATTGCAGTGTAGAAGCCCATTGACCAAAGCAATAGAGTCAGTCTTGGTCCTTCAGAGGTGAAGGAAGTTCAATGGATTAATATAAATTCAGGTTCTGCTGGGAACACTCAGGCCCCACCCTTGGTGGGGGGTTTTGCACTTGAGCCTTGCCAGGAGCAAGAACAGTTGGCATGATAAAAAGTGTTACCTCACCTTGCAGATTCTTCTGGGCCTTTTTCCTTATCTGGCTCTCAACCAGCTTGTTGCTAAGCAAAGGTCAGTTTGTCATGGTCATCCCCCAGGGATGGGTGCTCACCTCCTCTGCATCTGGGCTGCTCCTTTGTGTGGTATGCCACCACACACCCAAACCTCTCCTTCCCCTCAGAGTGGGGTGCAAACCTGGCTTCAGCAAAGTCCCTGGGGCCTTTCTAAATGGCTGATGGTTTGAGTCATTTAACATTTCAGCGTCTCACAACTGGAAGAACCTATCCAAAGCAATGCACTAAGCTGCAATCTAAGTTTTGTCTCCCTTAGACTGTGTGTAGGAAGGCAGCCATACTAACTGCAACGTCTCTTTATTACAATGTAATTTTACACCCAGACTTTTCCCACACACAGCTACAAAAGTACTTTAAAATAGTGACAATATTGTCACCATTAAATCTGATTTGCACTGTAAGGGGGATCTGCATTTTTCTATAATCTGTAATTTGGACTTTTCAGGGAAAGTTTTGAGTTGTTTTCATTTGGTTATTTTTATATTTTTTCTTTAATAGTGTCTTATTAATTTAGATAGTTATTTCCCAATTTTAATTAAAATGGAGGCTTTTACAGTTTTCAATTTTATATTTCCCTTTGTGATCATATGTCTTAAAATTTCTTTGCTTCTTGTTCCTAATTTGAAGGATAGATTTCCTGATTTCCGAGAAACATAGTATTTTTGTAAAGGTGTTTTGAGGTCTTGAAATTAAGTGATTGGAAATGTTATTTATTAAAAACCGAAATTTGGCTCATCAAATTATGAATTAAATTTAAATTTCATGAGGTTATTTCCCACAAAGTTTTAAAAATATTTTAAAAAAATCTCACAATGACTGAAAACCAAGAGAATTTTGATCTCTGTCTCTTCCATTTTATGTTCCCTGTGATTGGTGTTGCCATCTTCTGAGTGGCTGTTGAATGATGTGCTCAATGTTAGATCATAAGAGCAGAAAAAAGCAGCATAGCATAAGAATAGATATCAGCGGTCAGTTCAAAGATCCATCTAACTTAGAACTCTGCCTCCAGAGCTGGTTGACAACAGAAAAATAGGAGCATAATAGAACGAGAGTGCTAGGATAAGGTAAAGTCTTGGTGATGCTTCTCAGAAATTTCCCAAACACCAACTTTGTAAACAAAGTTTTCTACGTTTTTAGTATCTCTGTGGTTTTCCTTTGCTCAGGGCTGTCTGTTATCTCTCGAATATCCATCAAGCTTATTAAACTCATCAGGATACTGGGGCAAGAAACTGAAGCCTTCACTTTGTAAAGATTCCTCCTTATGTTTATTCAGTATCTACCATCTACTAGTTTCATTAATTTGTATTTTGGGAGAGACAATAAACAACTCTCTTCCTCACACCATTCACAGTTTCAAAGATGTCCCTCTTTGTTTGTTCCATCATTCATTTTTCTTATTTAATCTTTGCTACAATCCCTGGTCATATTTGCTCTTCTATACACTTTTCCCAGAACTTATGGGTATTTTCAGCTATAGAAAGAGGGGAAAGAAACTATATCTGCTTTCGGTAGTCAGAACATGGATTACTACAAATATGTGTAGTCGCACAGAAATGTTCTCCAAGTCCTTTCAATATAATTTCCATTATTCTACTTGGTATTCTTGACTGCTTCTGAGCATGGACCATTCTCCAGATTTTTGATTCCAGGAATAAGCGTTTTTACTAGTGTTAAAGATAAAAATGTGTGTTTCAGCACATAAAATTTAGGACTGAGTCCTGAATTCTGATATTTTAATGTCACTTTCTGAATTAAAACACTAGAGAATCTGAAGAGTTTCAGTCTGAGAGCTAGGGTAAACTGTTTTTTTGTAAAATCCTTTCTTAATTTACAGTAGAAGCCAGTGCAATAGTATAATTGCATGTCAACATTTCAGGAAATTTAGAGATTTTTTGCTAATTGGAATGTAGTTATTGAAACTTACAGAGTTTGAGAAGTTTATTTTCCCAAGGTATGTTATTTTAATTCATCAATTTTTTATTTTAATAAGAAGAAAATAAAGATCTATAGGGACAAAATGTTAAATAATGTAAAAATACATTTTACTGGAAATAAATATTCCTGGTTTTGTGCCTTTAGAAATACTCGGATTCTGTATTAAACAGAGTTATAATGTTACAAAAATGAAGTTATTTGATTGTATGCAAAATTGCACAATCATTATTAAAGGTATCAAAAAAGCCCACATTTTTGCAAATATCTCCTAATTTCAGCTTGATAAAGATATGTAACAGAAATATTTCAATTTTGTTTTTAAATCACATCAGTCAAGCTTCTGCTCAAAAATCCAGAAACCTTGAAGAATTTAATTTTTAATTTGTGATATACGTGTACAATCTTTTCGAAATACCAAGAATCCTCTACAGAGAAAATTAACTTGGTGAAAGTACAAGTTCAGCAGTTGTACGAGGATATTCTGGTCCAATTACACTTTACAAATTTTTGCATTTTACTACAACACACTAATATTACCTCCATGAAGGCAATCAAAGTCTTGTTCCTAGTATTATCATATATTTTTTGTGCGACTCTTAAAAACCAAAAGGATTGTAGACTACAGTCTCTCCATCTGTAAAATAAGATAACTTCCTAAAAAGAATATCATTCAACAATAATCAAAGCTCTTAAGAACCTCTGATGAAACCACTAAGCAACAGCAAAGAACAACTACTTCAATTAATACTCATCCTTAATTAAAAAAAAAAAAAAAGTTGCTTTCTATTTGTAAATCAGATTTATTTTATGAGCTACTAAAAAGCTGAATCCAATCTAAATATTTTCTTACTTAGAAAATGTATGTGACAGCCTTGTGGTACGAATCCTGTCACTCTTATTATTTTAAAATTATGTGATCTACCAGTAGACAGGACATATTGTTCACCCTTTACCACACTTGTTTTGATTGCTTTGATATTACTTGTAATTAGGAGTGCAATGCTGAATTATAAAAATATTACACAAACATAAAAGCTACTGACTGGAACATTTTTTGATGGAGAAAACAACTCTGAGCTTTCAGAAAACTGTCTTAAGTCTGTCTAGTATAGTGCCAAGTGATGAAGTACTCAGTTAATGAAATGTCAAATTAAGGATACCTATTACATGATTTATATAAGCTTCTGTACACTGAAGGTGGTTTCAGGATTTTTTTTGCCATTCACTTGAAACTGACTGCAATTAGCTCAAAATAGCTGATGATACTGCAAAATGTTTGAATTTTGAAGTAAGCATCTTTAGATTTCTAAATCAGTAATTATGTTATTGGGATCTAAATATCACAGAACTGTTGAGGTTGGAAGGGACTTCTAGAGGTCATCTTATCCAAACCTCCTGCTTGGGTAGGATTGCATATAGGCAGTATTTGATGACCATGCCTAGAAGGCTTTTGAGTACTTTTAAGAACAGACACTCCAAAATTTCTGTGGGCAACATGCACCTGGTCATCCTAACAATAAAAAAAGGTATTACCTGATGATCAGAGGGAATCTCCCATATTTGACTTTGCACCCATTGCCTCTGGTCCTGTCATCACCACTGAAAACAACTTAGGTCCTTCCTCTTTGCACCCTACCTTCTGGTACTTATAGGCATTGATATGATCCCCCCAACTTTTCTCCCCACTGAATAGAAACAAAGGAGGTCAGCCTTCCAAGGAGTTCTAGGGAAAAAAAAAAAAAAACAAAAACTAGGATAAGCTACTTTTTTTGAGGCTACATTCTTCAACGACAATATATTTGTGCCAAATGAACTTCAGAGTGGCTTCATCACAGCTGAGTCTGTAGCTCCTGATGTCAATCCTGACATGTCACTGTAACTGCATCATTTTCTATATGCAAGAATAAGATTCCTTTTAGTTACAGGATATGAAAGTTCACTTTCATCCCCCTATGCTCTCTTTTCCCTCTCTTTCCTCCTTCTCTCCTCCTTGACCCTGAAGCTAGGCCATACTTCTCAGCCCTGTCCTCATATTCCAGACATGTAGCAAGGCCTCTCCTTCTCTACAAGATGTTCTCTGCTTTGAAGAACTGCAGCACGTATCCTCACTAAGGATCAGAAGTTGAAGGCTGTTCCTAAGGGAAGTGGGTTGAGAATACAAGCATATGCTGTGAAGTACAAAAATGATTCATTATTGCCATTGAAAATCATCAGAAAAACAGCAAATAAATAATGTACTGTTGCCAAAAATAAGATAAGTTCAATAGCTTCACCTCAAGGTGTAAGGGCATGGCTGAAGGCACTTTAATTGCCTAGTGTAGATAAAACCTGTGAGGTCAATGCAAGCAAGGCATTGAAAATGCACAGGGAAGCAGAAAATGAGAGCAATCTTATACAGAATGGACTGAAGTAATCACTGCCAGGAAGGGGAAAAGATGGGAAATAAAAGATGAGTAAATAAGGCAAAATGTAATTGAATCTATGTCTAGATTCTTTACCTCAACATAATTTATCAGTAAGCAGACAAGTCATCCAATGGGAAATTAGGCAGAAAAGAGCAAGCTATCCAGTGGGAAACTAGGCAGATAGTTCTGGTCATTTAATAGGCATCAAAGGTGTGAAACAATGCCAGTCAGGGCAGTGGTTATGTCATGCACCCATAGCCAAGCTCAAGGACTTGTGTGGCTCTGAGGACTGTGACAGTAATTCTGTGCATATGAAACCCGGCAGAACAATCTGTGTGTTAAATAATGGTAATGGCCCAATATGAGCAATGCCCACCCAGGAAGATGAAAGTGTAAGTTTAGCATGCTCCGGACACGAAGTATGGGATTTATAGTAGAGTGGGGGAAGGCAAAACTCAAATACTTTGTTGAAGCCACAGAACAACAGAATCCATTAGCAATTATGAGCAAAATGTATGAGACTTTCCTGGACAAGTGGGAGCTGTACAGGATCATGTTCTCAAGGATGAAACTCTCTTCTTTCTGGCAAGTGACACAGAAGTTGCTGAATGAATTGCAGCAGTGGTCCACAACCACATATAAAGGCATCCTTCATGCTGAAATGCCTCCCTGCACAACCCCTAACAGAGTCTAGAGAAAGTACATAGCTCCCCTAAACTACATCTCCCACTGTACTGGATCTTTGTTAGATGGCTGCTGCCAGCTTCTGGACTATTATGGTCAGCACTACATCCTGTCAAAGTACAGCTCATATCCTGGTACTCTGTTAGTCTTTCCATGGTTATAATTGTATTGTGGTGCACTGGTAACAGCCTAAAGAGCAGGAGGGGTGCATTGCATCCAAAGTGATCTCTGAACTCGGAAGTAGCCTAGAGGAGATTACAAAGTGGGGCAGACTGCCCTGGAGGACAGCCCAGGATACAAAACATAGTGATAGAAAACAGTGTCTTTGGCCAGTGTCCTGAACAACAGTGATTCCCTTGGGGAAATCAAGCAGTGGATTGGTGCACAATGTCAGGAATGCCTCAATCTTTTTAAAGCTAAGAACCCTTCTGTTTGAAATTCAGTGTTGTTTTCTCTCTTTTTTTTTTTTTTTTTTTTTACTTACATTCAAATAACCCTTGACCTAAGCTGTTGTGGGTGTATTTTTCTGAAACTTTTGTGGTAGTGTTTTTCCCTTGTTGCTTCCGTGCATACTTATGAGTATCTGTCTAGTAAAAAATGAGTTGAGTCTATCAAGCCTTCTCTCAACAAGCTGTTTTCTGCTGATTTTTAAAAGATGTCAGTATCTTTTTATGTCTACTAAAATGCTTTGAAAAATAAAACTATGTGAATATTTAAAAAAAATGGAATAGATGTTCTATTTCATTGTGTTCTACCTTGATATTCTTTTTTTTTCCCTAATTCTTTTCTATGTCTTTATCTTATAGAATTTCCCTCGGTCATCTTTAAAATGATCATGTATCTTGTCTGCAAAAGGTGTTTTCTGCATTAGGGGACCAGTTTTGATGCATCTTTTTTATCTTAATCATGAGGTAATGGGAGACATCAGAGTATCAAATGTGTGTATTTCTGTTCAACACATGAAACCTCCTTGGAATTATTTATATATTTGCTTATCTCAGAAATATGGTTACACTTATTTTTATCTGACTCTGCAGTTGCAAAGAAATGGGACTTTTTCTCCCTTACACCTGTTCTTCCAGAAGACTAAAGTCAGATTAAAACACTGACATGAAACCCTTGCTTAGGAATATATGATTTTGGGTTTTGATTACTGCATGGGTATAGATGATAAAATAATGACCTACTCCAGTAATTATTATACATAAGTATAATTTCCCTATTCACATATTTAGTGTTTCAAAGCATTTATTATTAAGATACAAAACAGGTCTGTTCCTCTTTTGTCCAGACCAGGATAGAAAACCGAGAATTAAATAGTTGCAAAACAGCCTTTGCTGCCTAAGTATAGTATTCCTAGAAGCTGCCATCTCATAAAAGGTTACTGCACTGTTTTCATGGTACAATAGATGTCATTCCTGTTTCAAGAATAAAAGTGTTTATGGAAGACATATGCCCACAGTCTTTATTATATGAAATTGTTTTGGAACTTCAATTTATGCACATACAGTATACAGTATACATATATATGGATTTAAGTCTAGAAAATCCATATACATTTTCTGGACTAGTGTTTTCAATATGTTATATTTTGACAGTTGCAAACAAGTCAAATTTGGGTTTTAGTGGCTCTCAGTTCATAAAGCATCAACATAATGTTAACTGGATGCTATATCTTTGAATGTTAATATGAAACAATTTCTGACAGCATACTAATTTGCAGAAGAATGAGAGTTCTCTCTCTAAAGGTATGAAAATAATACATAAACAGGTAATGAAGAATTTCCAAATCATGTTTTTCTCAATAAGTATGCATCCAAGTGACTTCAATGAAGTGTATATTTGACTAATTATGTTGTAGGATTAAAAAAAAAAAAAATATACAAAAAAACTTCCTTACTGCACACAGGTTTTTTTAAATCTCATCTAAAAAGCTTACAGGCATTTAATATTATAGCTGAATTTCTCAGCTGTCTCTAGACATTGTGTGGGTGGACTGAAAGAAAAAAAAATATTAGCTTCTTTATTTTTCTTGACTTTTAAATTGTGGATTTCTTTTTATTTATTTCTCTATATGTCCTTTATGACTAACACCCAAGGATAGATTCTATCGATTAGAATTTTGTCCTTTAGGTGTCATAAAGCTGTGTAGATTACCAAAATCATTGAAATCTCTACAGAAAAATGAGCACAATTTCACACTCACTGTTTTATTCATAATATTAGTGAAAAATAACAATCAATCTGAAGATTTTAGTCTGGGAAAAGTTTATTAAAAAAAATATTATGGAAGCATGTAGAATTAAGGCTGAAGATTAAAATACTAAGCTAATATTCTCAAAATGACAGTAGACTAGCATGAAATAAACAAAATTACACTAGCATGAAATAACCTCTGCTGTGTAGGAGGTGAGATCAGATGATCTAATGGTTCATTTCGACCTTAAGTCTGTGGTATTATGAAGTTTCCCATCTTGTCACAATGTAGAATCTTTTGTTGATGAAGTAGTATGTTCAGCCAGAAACCAGGGATCAGATGAAGAAGGCTCTGTGAGGGACAATAGAAAAGAGGTTTGGGAAGTTGAATCCGACACATCAGAAGTGCCAGAAAAGTTGTGACTTTGAAACAAGGGAAAGTAAATGGCAGGAGTAAAGGAGGACTTTGTGAAAGATGTAAGAGGAATATAGAGCTCTAACAGCCTGCATTTAGATCATTTCACAGGGCTAAACTTTCAAATGCCTCCCTCTAATAAAGTACGTGCTTCCTTTCTCAGCTTGCTGTGCTTGACTCCTTGTTGCACAAACATCGATGTGATTCCACTAAATGTTTACCTGTGCTCTGTATAACCTGGGATGTGCAAGTAAATTGATTAGCCCTGCCACCTTATACAATCACTATCCAATTCAGCAAAGAAGAGCCTGTTTCTTGTGTGATCCATCTGTTCTGCTGGCTGGTAGCTCCCTACCATGGCAGAAATCCAAGGACTGGCCAGGTTTATGAAAGAAAGAAGAAAGGTTTCCATGCTATCTGGAAGGTCACAACAGGAACCTGACAATGAAAATTAAGGGCTTTCTGCAAAATATGATCACATTAGCACTGAACTATTCAATGTGCCTATTGTGATGTGGATCATATCGTTTCATGTTTAGTATTTATTCCATGGCAACTATGGCATCAGTATTTATCTCTCACCAGTAACTGGTAACTGTCAGTATGCATGTGGTTTGGCAAAGAACTTGATAGACTTCTGTGACAGACAAGCATTTCCTAGCCCACTGAGAATCAAGTTGTTAACAGAAAGGCCCAAAGATTCACTAAAGGTATCGGGAACAGAAATCTGAACTGGAGTTGAATGCCAGCATAAGCAGGATATTCTGGGCTGCTGGCATAATTACTGTCTTCACACAAAATGGCTTTCATCCTGAAGCCAGTTAAGACAAATGCAGAGAAACTTCCAATTTATGGAAAGACACAAACTGCTTTTTTTTTTTTTTTTTTTTTTTTTTCTTTTAGTCCACCCACATAAAGGCAGCTGAGAAATTCAGCAAAAATATTAGATGCCTGTAAGCACTTTGGATGAGTTCAAAAAACAACTGTACACAGTAAGGAAGATTTTTTTGGTAATATTTCTGTCTTTTTTAATGCCACAATGCGATTAGTCAAATGTTCACAGTTTAGTTGTTACAGATCTTACTTCAGAAATTGTTTGTCAAGTTAACAGCAGCTTTGATGAATATGAGCAAGTTGTTCTGAAAGGAAAACGAGGACAGACACTGTGACAGGAAAACTCCTTCTTTAAAGTTTTGTGCTCAAGGCACCCAGCTTTATATAAAAGGTCACTATCACCCTTTAGCAGTTCATGTATATTACCTCACAAACTTCACTTTCTGTCAATCAAAAGGCAGAACATGGGTACCTGTGTACTTACAATAGGCAATTTTGTGCCTGCAGGATGATCACATGCTTGTAAGTTTAGTCACCTATATGTTTAGACAGTTTTGAACTGATCTGTTTTTATAGTGTTTACTGAGTTTTAGGCAGTTATGCCCAATGTGACTAATGCTATTTATCTTAATAGAAAATAGCAGCCATTAAAAGCAGAGCTTCTCTGAAACCTTTAGACTAAAAGATACAGACACAAAAAAGCATCTGTCACACATTGGTTCTGGTTATATTCAAAGCATTGTTTGATTCTCATCTGTTTACGACAGGACACACATTTTCAGTACGTTCCAGAAAAGAAACAAGTAGATCAAAATGCAAATAAATATTTGAGTATTACATCAGGTGCCTTCTGTTCCCTGGAATTACTGGCTATCTATCAGCAGCTGGTACATTTGCCAGACTCACTGTGTAGTTTGGCTCATTGGATGCTAATAAAAATGTAAATCCTCCATGGAAATCCAAAGTCACTGGCATATTTCAGAACTTGCAGCAATCCTATGCTTATTATTTTATACTTATGCTACTTGACCTGTAGCCTTGCACATACAGCCCAAGCTTTCTGAAACCTTTTGGTGATGCAACAGATACAGAAAAAGGACCTTTTCCTCTATTATGTACCAGGGAATGTATAACCATACCAGCTGAATTTGTCTAAAAAGTATAAAATACCTAAAAACTAAAACTTTTCATGTTTCAGATATCCTATATGTATTATTATAATAACCAGGGAAATTTCTTGAACTCTGTTCTCTCTGAGGTCACTGTTTCATAATTCCATAGATTTGATTTTTGTTTGACCTTTTCAAAAAGTTGCTTGTTTATTTTTTATGAAATTTAGTGAAATCACTTGAAGAACTCAAAAATATTAAGTAGCTCTATCTTTCCAAATATCTACAGTTAATGTCAAGAAATTGTTTTTTTTTTTCTAAAATCAAAGTTTGTCACAGTTACCTCTGATTCCTATAGAATAAATGTGTGCTTTGTTAATCATTTGACTTTCCTAGTGAATTTGAAGGTTTTTTTGTTCCTTTCAGGTTTGATTATATGGCTTTGGATTATAGCTACTTCAGTTTTTATTAGCTGATTATTTGCCTAACTAAACAGAGCATTAATAATACCAAATGGATTATAATATTATTATTATTACAGCAAGTGTGGTATAACTGAAGGTAGTTAAGTGGTACTGGTGAAAGATTTCAGAAAAAAAAGGAAAAAGTCAGGCTTTGTTATAACTCTCAAAAAGAGAAATAACGGAGATAAGCATAGCCCTTGAAAGCAAAAGTTTAAGAAGCTTTTAAAAAGTTGCTGCCTGTGCATGAAAGTAAAATTATAGAAAAAAAACCCCAAACAACAATTACTGTGTCTTTCAAGCAATAGTGAAAAACATACTTCAAGTACAGTACGTACAAATACAAAGGTCAACCCTCTGAGTGCGAGGTCTCTCTTCTACTGGAGATTGACAGCCATGGTGGAGCAATCTAAGACAGAAAAATATTTTCAAGACTGAAAAACAAGAATTTATTTGAATTTTAAAGTACTACTATATCAAGAAGGAGAAAAGTTCAGTTCTTAGTACAAGAAAAGTCTGTAATGCAAACCAGTCAGGAAGTTTCTCCTCAAGGGGAGTAGTAAAAAAAACCCATTCCATTGTATTCTTACAATGCTGGAAATACGTACTATGAGAATCACATCTGTAAGAATGTGTTTAGTGAATATGACAGAGTGATTATTTCTACTTGTCAGACCACTTATCTTGCCATCTGTGAACAAAAATTATAAATAGGCTGTGACACTGTTTTCCTTCTACGTCTTCCTACATTCCTCACTGCAGTGGCCACCAACTTTCTTTTATCAAAACTGAACTATGGTTTGTTTTATTATTCTTTTTTCCTTTCCTCTGCTGAGATATAGTGCACCTAAATTATTTTCTGTTGTGTTTTTATTTATGAGAGATCATATATCTGAACATGCATTTTGAAAAAAAAAAATCAGTAAAAATACGTGTAAAGAGAGAAAAAAATATTTTCTGTGTTAGTGAGAGTCCACCAAAATTCAATTCTAGATTTACTTAATTAGAAATTATTTTACCTTATATCAGGTGGCTGATTATTTTTCAATAAACAATAAATATATATTTCTGATTTCATTTGTACTTCTATTTCAGATTGCTTTCATTTGTAACAGAAAAGTTGCCTTTTCTTTAAGAGTACCTAAACATGAAAAAAAAAAAATATATTTTTATATATATACTTGCAGCTCTTGAAATACATTATTTGATATTATTTCATTAGTTTCTATCCTTTTGGAGATGTTTCATAAAGGTCCTGGCCAGGAATTCGTATGACCTGAATTTCTCACCTCCAGTAAGGTTGACTACAGATCAACACGACATTCTGGGTTTCTTTTTTTTACTGTTACAGAGCAATGGCATTCTTGGGGTTAATTACATCTTGTCACACTGCTAAAAACAACATTGAGGCTCAATTCAATTGTCTAGATGTTGGCATCTTGTGCTTTCTAACCCACATTACAGTCTCTAGAATATCTGCCCAAGAATGGCAGAGGACAATCAGAAACACACTCTTGAAGAGTCAGAAGAGAAACTAGAAGAACTAGCCAAGTGTCTGAAATGGTGCTGGAAACCTAGATTTAGGCAGCAAATGGTGCTCAGGAACATAAGTTCTCATGTAGGTATCTACAAATGTTTACACTTAGTCAGAAGAGTCATATCCCTTTACAGACACAGTTGTGCTTCATAAAGATGCTTCTCACTATGCAATGGAGTGGGTTGGGGTTTTTTTGCTGTTTATCAATTTCCTTCAGTCTGATTTCCAGTGTAGAGATCCCTTAAAGTTATACCATATGGTAGATGGTTGAAAAGGGTGAGGAGTGAGCTGTAGAACTGCTTTTATAGTCAACCTATTCTTGACTAGTCCTTGACAGGATGTCTGACATATTCACACCAACATATATAGCTCACACCCTCACAAAAATGAAAGAGGGTGTCCTCAGAGGACAATCTTCAGCCAGGCTTGAACAATGTTTGGCAGAGTTCTCCTTCAGTCTGAATCAGGATTAATGGTTATTCCTGTGTGCAGTGCCTATGCGAGGAAAAAGAGATCATGTTTCTGAGTGCATATGTGTGCTACTGTGTGACTCAATTGAATGTACATGTAATAAAATAGGACTTTTGTGGGGACAATTGATTCAAATTTCAGATTTTTTGAGCTCTGGTAATATCTAACATCAACACTATTATCACTATTTCTCCAACATTTATTGATCTGGGCTTGTCATGGTAATTCTTTTATATTAAATAAATGTGCCGTTGTACTCATTGTTTCATAATGTTGATTTATTAGTTAAGTCCTTTATTAATTTTTGAAAATTTCTCTTAAAATATAGAAAAAAATCTTGCACTTTTGTGGTTTTGCTGTTCTTGCATAGTTTGCTTAGTTGAGAAATAATGGGAATACTATTGTATTACTTTAGAGTGCCAAAAGGAATATGATGAGTAGATGGAAGAATATGACTTATTTTTGGTAGTTATTACTTAGACATTTTTATTAAAGACAGGTGTGAATATAGAAGACATCAAAACCTGTCAGTAAGTGCAATTATTTTCAAGTCTGAAAGTTTGCTTGTTCTTCCTCATATTCCAAATATGCTGCTTGCAATTTATTTCAAAGGGTGAAAGCTTCATAACAAAAACATGACAGAAGAAGGTTAGAAATGGAAAGTGCTAAGAGCTGGCATATCTTCTTAGTAAAAGCAGAATTAGAAATCTAGCTGGGATTCTGCACATTTGGAGTGCTAAGGCTACAGAAAACTACCCTTGCAGATCTTGCACTCACATCTTCTGAGGATGACTAAGCACTGCAGAGGTGGCTGTATAATAGCAGTAGGAGTGGAAGGATTTTGAATGCTAAAGAAAATACTGTTTTAAATGTCAGATAGGAAACTCTAAGATGTCTCTCTTTTGCCTAGAGGTAGGCATTCCTATGGAAAGGTTTGCACTTATTATTCATGAAGCACATTGTTGAGTGTGCTGTTTTTGAAGCAAATCCAAAGCATAGCATTGTACCAGCTACTATGAAGATCATCCCAGCCAAAACCAGCTATGAAATCACAGCTCTGTAAGGAGCACTGTGGAGGCCCTTACAACTGCATGATTATAGTGGGTGAAAGTTTCCCATGACTTATTTTTTGCTAATGATAACTAAATCATGAATAATTGTCTTAGAGTTGTATTTTTGCCGAGAGGTAGATGAACAACAGTCATGCATCCTCATATTCTCATCTCATCATAGGATGAAGGAGCAATAAGAATTTCATAGGAAGTTTTATCATGATCAACTCTAACGCAGTGAGGCTAAAGAGGAAGCTCCAAGGCTACTTTTTCTTCCATTAGTTAGTACAATAACTAATTAAGTCTTGTCTCTTGGATTAGAATTTTGGGTTACAAAATATAAGGAAACCAAACATCCCTTTTGTTCTCCTGTTTCAAAGTTTGATCTGTTTCATTCTAAAGCTAATAATGACCAATCTTTCAGTAAGAGAAATTCAGTGTGGACTTTCTATTGACAAGAAGCAACACAAGAATTGAATAACACTTTTTTTGTTTGTTTTTGGTTTTTTTTAAGAGTGCTTTTTACAATGTAATAACAGCAAATATGATTTATTATGATTAAAAGGATAGAAAAAAGTAGTTCATTTAAATAAGAATTGACCACCTCCTAGTTCTTTGTGTCCTTTAAATATTGTTAACTTGAATGTCAGACTGCAGGAGGCTTTGAAAGTAAATCTGAGAAAGTCTATCCAGGAAAAACTTTTGTACCATAATATATCAGAGCAGATCTTTCAGCTCAGTTAGTGGATCTTGCTGATACAAACCCTCAGAGAACCAGACTCAGTTAATAAATACTTCAGTATATTTAGCCACCTTTTATTTTTACCTGGAGCATTAAAAACATCCACTGAATTACAGCTATAAAAGACTTCATTCCATAAATCTAAAGAAAAAAGAGTGTAGATGCTCAGTGTGCATATGAAGTACAAAATCTTTATCTATTCCATCTATTATAGAAGCCACATTAATTGGTAAAAGTTCAAGTTCATCAGTAAGATCAGTTGGATCAGTTCTTAAAAGTCCACAAGTATATGTAGCATCAGATTATATGATTTGTGCCCTTTCAGTATTTCTTCTTAAAAAAAAAAAAATAAAAAAAATTGTGAACTGAAATACAAGATAACTTAAAAAAACCAACCAAACACACAAACAAACAAAAACCAAAACCAAGCAAAGACAAATGAAGTATAAGCACTGACAGCTTCCACATGTTTTCAGTCATCTGCCACTATCCCTGCCCTTTTCCCTCTTTGCCACACATGAAAAGGAACTTCTCAGCAAGATGTCTGCAATGTAGCTATGCCTAGAGACATTTCTGAGCAACCTTTCTTATGGGGTGGATATGAGATCTTTTGCATCTGTTTGGAAATGAATCACCAACAGAAGCACCAGCTGTGCTAAAACAGTCCCATCCAACAACAAAATGAGAATGTAGAATGAGAGGATAAAGCTTTTTTCCCCAGTTTATTGGAGATTGTGAAAGTGATAATGCAGATGAGGCAAACAGGGTGTATTTAAGAAGGATTTGATGGGTCTGATTTCAGGGGGAATGTGGATAGATGGGGATACTGAGGCTGTACAGAGAGAACAAGGCTTTCTTTGGGAGGAAAATGCCAGCCTGGAGCCATTAGGGACTGCCCTGACCAGTGAGGTGTGGTTCATTTCTCCCAGGTCTCCCACACTATCTCAGTGTCACTCTATGTTTCTTTATTACTCTTCCTGTCTCCTCCCATTACACTTGTGCTTTCAATAGCTCCTTTCACTTTTTCTTGCCACTGAGCCTATATCTTCTATAGTATTTACCCATTGCCTACTCATATGTATTACTGACATGTTTGTTTTTAAGCTCTGCCTCAGACCAGTGTCTGACCTTTCCATTTGGGTCATCAGCTCTATCCAATGAATGTGCTTAATTGTGAAACCTATCGATATGGTTGATTTAGGTTAAACAAATTTAGTTTGAATTTACATTAGAAGGAGCTGCTCACCTTCTTTCTTCCCCTCTGAAAATTAATTAGCAATGTATACAGTTTTGGATTAGCTTTTTTTTTTTTTTTTTTTTATTATTTGTTGCCTGCTTAATTAGGTTGCTGTAGGGAGGGAAGTTTTGTACCAGTTGCTAGCATTGTAACACAGAGATAATGCAAACAAAAGAACAATCATCAGAACAATGTGACTGATAATGTAGTCTTGTATTCATTTCCTCCTCTGGAAATGAAAATATGTATTCTTTCTTATTTTGTAAAGTGGGCTGTTTCACTGAGCTGATTTACAATACAACTCCAACAGTTACACCCTTAGCAAATATCAGAGCATTTGTAGAAACATGGGGTTGAGAAAGAAAGCATAATCAGAATCAAAAAAAACTTCACCCTCAATTAGATATCTTTATTTGGATGGATGACAACCCCTCTACGTTGTTTGCTACATTGACTAGAAGTTTGATTCCCTTATGAGAATACAAAATTTTCAGTGGAACTGGAGACACAGTAGGATGATTGACCTAACCTCTAGTGAGTCTAGTATCCTGGGGCAAAACAAGAAGAGGTTCAAACTGATATTTTCAAGCCCTGTGTTGATGCTTTGCATGGCACAGGGTGTTTCAAAAGTTAAACACATTTAAGTTTTGGCAATTGAACTAAGTGTACAAGTTTAAGTATAAAAATTACATTCCAAACAGATACATTTAGATTTTGAGTATTACTGAAGATGCTGAATGGGTTAAGCCATACCGTAAAAATCTATCTTTGCTGCATCTGAGGATCCAGTTTTTGATTTTTTTTTTTTTTTTTGGTTGGTTTTGGGTTTTTTTTGTTGTTGTATACTTACCAAAAGAGGAATGACTTATTCAGAAAACTGACAGATAGCCTAACCTTGTAATTGTGGAGATTTTTTTCTCAGAAACCTGGTTGACATTCAACTCTCTATTACCTCAGAATCTGCTGTCTAAAACTGGAAGACCACAGTCATGCATTTTGGTACTGGTTAAGTAATTTTTCAGGTTAGATAGGAATCTTACAAAGAACAGTCAAAACCTTTTAAAAATGTTCAGAGAAGCAAACCTACAATTACAGTCAGATGTGAACAGATTTTAACGGACTAAGTAGTAGCCATTTAGATATTTCTGTGTTTATAAGACCATATGTATACTTTAATTTCTTTTTTATTTTTTTTATACAGATCCAACACTTCATAATACGTTATCTATTGTCTGGATTTTTTTGTTTGTTTGTTTCTTCATGTATTTTAACTTTATACAACCAGCACAAAATACCACAGTAACAAAAATAAGTAAACAAAAGTTTCCTAATTGACACCAAACAGTGTACTAATAGGAAGACAGGAATAAAAGAGTACTTTTACTTTTAGACTTATTCCCTTAAGACTATAGTTGAAGTGTTTGACCTGTGTTAAAAAAGTTTGTGCTTTGTGTTGAGCAGATACATTTAGGATACGATGTCAACTAAAAACTATCAGAGTTATTCTCTGAAATGTCAGGCATCTATAAAAAATCTTTGGGTTGGCAAGCTCATTATAATTAGAAAAGGTTCTGAATATGAACCTAAATATTTCTTCATGCAAGTGATTTTACTATCAGTGTCATGAAAAACTGCAATAAGTATTGCTACTCTTCAGTTGCCATCCTGAAGCAGCCATACACAGAATAGAAAAGGGTTTTTTAAATTATGTTGACAGTTCAGACAGGTTCTTTATGCTGTGGGCTTTTTCATTCCTTTCAAAAATGAGAATTTGAAAGTAAAATTATTACTTCTTTTTTTTCCTATTTTTTTTTCCCAACAAGACTTTGTTTTTCCTAGTCCTGTTATAATCAAGGTACCTCTCACAGTGATGAAAGTTCTCATGGTTACAAATTACTGGTATGCTTCAAACATTATCAAGATTGCTCAGTTAACATGTTTTTGTTGAAGTGAAAGAAAGTAAAGTTTCTGAAACAGTGAACTGTCATAGACTACTCAGCACAATCCACACAGCATGATAGAACGTTAAGGTGTTGGAATGGACCTTAAAGACCATACAGACCCAAGCCCCCAAGGGCAGGGACACCTCCCACTGGACCAGGTTGCTCAAGGCCTTATCCAACCCGGCTTTGAACACTGCCAGGCTTGGGGCATCCAAAATCTTCCTGGGAAATCTATTCTAGTGTCTCACCACACTCCCAGTAAAAAATGTCTTCCTAATATCGAACCTAAATTTGCCCCTCTTTCAATTTGTACCCATCACTCCTTGTCCTATCACTACAGTTCCTGACAAAAAATCCCTCTCTGGCTTCCCTCTCAGCCCCTGTCAGATATTGGAAGGCTGCTGTGAGGTCTCCACACAACCTTCTCCAGGCTGAACATCCCAATTTTCTCAGCCTGTCTTCATAGGGTAGATGCTCCAGGCCTCTTATCAACTTCATGACTTTCCTCCAGACTTGCTCCAAAAATTCCATGTCCTTGCTATAGTGGGAACAACAGAACTGTAAAAAGTACTTCAGGTAGGGTTTCACAAGGGTCAAGTAGATGGGGAGGATCTTACATCCTGTGTAAGAACAAAGCACACAAATACAACCTCATGTCTCAGACTCAGTCATTCAGTGGTCTTCATTGTTTATGGAAATATTTTGATTTGAATTAAATTCTTCATCAAAATGCACTTAAAATTTTTCTGCACATGTTCCCTTTCATACAAAAAAAAAAAAAAAAAAAAATTTGGATTTATAACAAAACCCAGGGACCATTGCCAACATTACATACTTTTTACCCACACCATTCTGCTAGAAAATTTCTTCTAGCCTCAAAAGCTTATAACCAAAAGAGCAGTGCATTCTAATGTCAGAAAAAAGGAAGTATCACTCTCACTATTTACAGGTGGTAAGATACAGACAATTAAATTTTCAGTGGAAACCATGTTTGTTCATTTACACTTTGTATAAATATCTACCTCAATGAAAGCTTATCCCCAAATAATTTTTTATTTACTGATGATAAAATAATCCTTTAGATAATGTGTTTTTTTCAGACACATTTGCATCATATGTTACATGGCACCAAGCTCCCTTACTAAAGTAATAAGAAAGTACTGGGATTTCTCCATGCAGTTAAAGAATTATTTGACATAAAAATATATTTTTTGAAACAATGACCATGGAAACTCTGAAAATATATATTCACTTCTCATAGATTTCAATGAAGCACATTTTACTTATATTTTATCTCAAACTTTTAAAGAAATAAACATATATGGATTGTTTTAGCACTTTCTTCAGGATAAAAGGTTTTTGATTAAAAATGTCGTTATAAAACTTAGTGGAAAAGTAATATTTTTTAGTTCAGCTTTAGTTCTTGTTATTTCATGTCTTGAAGTTGGGATTTAGCAGTATTTTTTCATCATTTCCATTCCATAATACTGTATGTGAGGGGATCTTCTAATCAAATAATAATGACTTTATTATGCGTGTAGGCAATAATATCAGAGAGAAATATTTTCCCAGAGATTTAAAGCCATATATTTTTACTTTGACTATTTCCTTATTTTCTTGATCATTTTTCTCTTTTAACTTCTCTGTTGCACATGTGTTTAATTTATCTTCCCAAGTGTTTGGTTTATTTAAAAAAAAAAATAAAAAGAAATTTCTAATTTATACCTGTTGTTTCGGTAATGTTAAAGAATCTCTTTTGTATATGTAATTACTTTGGGGGTTTTGTTTTGTTCCTTCCCTCTCCCCCTTCTTTCTCCCCCGCCCCCCATCCTGTTAATTGTGAAAAACTACTACTTTGTTGGTGATGATAACAGCAATATTGTCAGAGGTTTCCTTTATCTACCTTGTGACACCAAATAGTCCATATGAAACATTTCACAGGAAACAGAGTACAGAGCTCAGACTGGTCATGACTGCACTTCCCTCTACTCCAGGTTCCATTGGTTTGGTGCAAACAGAGAGGATTGGTACAGCGAACAAAGTAAATACAGCCTTACTGGTATCCAGCTATTTTTAGAATTATTCCTAGATTTATATGTTTTCCCAAGGAGAGATTTGATGAATCCATCTCTCTTGACTAATGCATAGCCTAAGATTTACATAAAACGCTGTGCTGCTTAGAAATTATCACTGTCAATACCAAATGGCACCACAGCAATTCATGGAAAGGTACCACTTTTGAAGAGGTTCTGGTAGTTGTGATATTTATTCTTAGCTGCAGAAAACACAAATACAAGTCCATCCATTCAACATCTTATTACTTATACAAAGTGGAAAATTCCCAACAAAAAGAATTAGACAAAGTGCATGTAGTCAGGCTAGCACCTCAGCAATTAAAAAACTAGAATCTGGTACTCTAGCCTGTGGAAGGTAAGGTGCTTTAAAGAACATACAAACAAACAAAAAAAAAAAAAAAGAAATTTCATTGTTAGGAAAACTGTTTCCTGTGCAACCCTGAAAGTTGATTTTCCACTAGTATTATCCATGGGTACATAGAGAGGGATTTTTCTATGTCACACTCAGACACCAAAATCGTGTCTAGTTGTGTATATAAGTTCTGAGGAGAAAGAAAGGTCTAAAGGAAGTGTCTAGGAAAGTTATGAGAAATTAAGAGAGGATATACCTGTGAAAACTAGGTATCCTAGGTTACAGTGTAAGATATAACCAAAAGCATGTATTTTATTATCATCTTCTCAAGCTGTTAAAGCAGGTGGGGTAGGTGGGGCAGGTGGGGCAGTGTTCCTTACCTCCTACCAGGATTCATGACCCACCCCATGACTCACAGAATTACATCAGCCCATTGTGAGATGCTTTACTCAGGGGAAGGTGCCAAGCATCCCCACCTGGATATAATCTGGGGTTGGGAACAGCACAAAGGGGTTTTACCTGCTGGATTCCCAGAGGATAAGAGCTGGAACCATTGGACCTTCTGGTGAAGACCAGACTCTTCTACAGGATCTCTGCTTCAACAGAACCATTTCATCTGGACTGCTACTGCCACCCCGACTAACAGGGTGTCAGGTTTTAGCCTCACTCTGTCAGTGTTCTTGTACTATTGCATTTATTTTAATTTTCCTTTTAATTTAAGGAAAAAATTTAAATTATAATTCTGACTTGTGATCTCCCACTGGTTTGCTTTCAAACTAGTACACGAGGAGAGGGAAATCCATACCATTTCAGTGGACTTGTGCCTAAATTAGTCATTAGTGGATTTTTTTTTCTAGTGGGTAGGGAGAAAACATGGACTTGGAACAAGTTAATAGAATTTTATTTTTTTAAATAATAAGACAAACTGTATTTCAGCTATGTTGCTGTCTCATGTAAAGGGAAGATCATAAGGAAGTAAGACAACACAGGAGGTGGAAAAAACTATTCTACTCAAAGGTCTATTTAATTGGTCTGAAAATAAGAAAGAAAATGTAATATTTGAGACAGAATACCACAAGGACAAATAAAGGCAGAGTCACAAGAAACAGAAAAGAAATCTTGATCCATCGAAAGAGATTAAATCAGTAGTAATTGAACAAAGTTGAGGGTGCTGTGAGAGAGCTTGGGGAGGATCTGATAATCTTTTAGTGACTGGATGAAAGAAACAGTTGTTTTGGACATACAAAAGGAGTGTGGTGGAAACACCCCTGAAGTTAAAATATTGCTTTATGAAGCAAAAGGATTTACTTCTCAGGTACTGGTGGTGCTGTGAAGACTGATTCCATGGGCAGTAGCCCTTCCTCTTCTACGCTGATGTTTCTGAAGTGTCCCTCACTGGAGATATTCAAGAACAATCTGGACAAAACCCCATGCCACATGCTCAAAGATGACTCTGCTTGAGCTGAGAGGTTGGAGCAGATGACCCACTGTGGTTTCTTCCATCCTGAATCGTGTGATTCAGATGACTTTTCCTCCTCCTGGTTATGTAATTAAGAGAGAAAGATATCATAACTGCAGGTGACATCACATGGCCTTGGAACAGAAAATTACTTAATATACTACAGAGCATCAGAACAACCTCTTTCTAATAACGGAAATCTAATTTATGTTTTGACATGTTTTTCCTCTTTCTCACCCCTGTTGTCTGGAAGTCAGTCATAAAACCTTCTCTTTACCTGTTGCAAACTTTCAAATAAAATTTAAGAAAGAGAATGAAGAACACACAGTTCAGTCACGCATATGAGTTCAGACTCTCATATGAGTCACCCATATTGAGAAAGAAACATACTGACCTAATTTTTTGGTCTTTCATATCAATAGCCTCACTGAGTTTAGGAAGTAGTAAAAATTTGAGTATGATCAGAAATGCAGCTTCTTCAGTGACTATAGCTACTACTATCAAATGTATTGAATGATCACTGTCATTTTTGAAAGTGTTGCAATTTATATAAATTATGATGTAGTACATATTTTAATTAAATTTGAATTCCTGTTTTACTTAAGATCCTTATAACATCATATGAAAATTCTTAAATAATTTTTTTCTGAATATTTTAAATATATGATTAAATTAATTAAATTTATTAAATATTTAACTTTTAGCCGCAGGACCATTTCTGGAAGTTCTATTGAAATTTAGCTTTAAAAAGCATCAGCTTTAATCATCTTCTACTATTATTTTCAAAATCAGATATCTACTTCATGTCTAAAGTCTCATCTTATAATACTAAACCATCAAATAAGGGAGAGCACCAGGTCCCAATGATTTAACTGCTGCAGATAATTCTGTAATGCTTTACCTTCAGTTAATTCATCAAACTTGTGTCTAACCTATTTCAAATCATAATCCATATCAAAGGAGAACAAAAACAATGTTTACCACAAACATAGAAGGAATTAAAATTTAAGGGATAGCAATGTGAAAATGTACTGAATAGAGCATAAACTAAATCCTGTAGTGGGCAGGAATGGAGCATGTCATGTACACAGAACTTCGATTTATCATTGTAGTAACTGCAATTTTAGCAATCTCATTAAATTATAGCAAACAGACACAATTAATCCAGTCATATAAAATAAAGATCTATTGCTCCCCCCCCCCCATAGGGTCCTTCAGGCCTTTGATCCAGGCCAATTTAGCAATTCACAGTATTTTTATCCTACTCATCATTCCTCTATGAAGGACAGCAAAAGCTTCATAATCTTACTTTAATCTGGTTAATTCAAAGTTTATTGAAGGAATGTTAAATGGAAAAATTCTTCAGGAAATATTCTTCAGAAAAAAATTATAGAGTGACTCCTTAAGGTGTCACAGACAGAAATTATGGTGGTCTATGAAAAATGGAATCAATTTCAAAGCGCCTTGTGAATCGGTGTCTGGTCTGGTTGATTAGCACTAGCACTTGATAACTTGTAGAGAACAGCAGGACTGAGCTAGAATAAGGCATAAAATAATACTGTTAAAATTTCTAGAAAAGGGGAAACAGGAAGTCTTTCAGAGGATTTGTAAGATGAAAGGGAAAATATAGATAAGTGTTTATGTAGATAGCTACAAAAATACTTTGAAGAGACCAAAGGAGACAGCATTTATACCATCTAGATCAGAGAAGATACTCTGATACTAAAAAGAAAATGACTGCAACTATGAAATCAAGTCTAGTGGAAGTATGGAGTCATAAGTATTATATCTTGGAATAGCATAAACCGTGCTAAAGAAAGACCTGAAAATATGAAAGTCTCTACATTACTCTGAGTGCTGCATCATGTGGTACCTAACCCTTTGCAGGCTTTGCTAGAAATACTTTTTATGCAAAGTTTTCCAAAATTTTATCACTGCAAAATGCAAATACCTTTTCAGCTTCATCATTAAATCAAACAGGAACATTTCTTTCTTCATATCTTCATCAGAATTGTCAATGCTCTGTTATCTCCACTAGAACAAGAACTAGACTCCCAAAAGTAAGACACTATATTTTATGCCTCTCTGCTTCTCGTTCTGTTTACTATTCCATCCTTTTTGATGCTTTTCTCTAGGGGAAAACCTCGGCAAACAAAATATCAAAGACCACAGGTTCCTCTAATATCATAGCAGTGGTTTGGGATGGCAACTGAGATAAACTCTTTTCTACAGATTAATGTTGAGTTTTTATTATATTTTTATATGCTGCCTCTAGCTAGGTCAGGGTCTAGAAAAATGAGTTAGGCAAATATGGATGAAAGGGAGGAACATAAAGTAGCTTTTTGGTTTGCAAACATATAAGTGTGTACATATATATATGTAGAGAGAGAGAAAAGTATTTATGTTTCTCAAATCTAGGCGGCCTTTAAAACATCTAGAGAAAAAAAAAATTTGGTTTTCTCTGGATGGGTAATTCTTCTAGTGATTTATAATTGATGATAAAAGTATAAGAGAAGCTGTGCATATGCCCTCTAATGACAGCTAAAAAATATGACAAACACTATAAGCAGAACTCTTGACTACCTTTGACCACTACTACTAAACAGCTTGAAGATATTTCCCAGTTGTAATTCTTTTTTTAAATACTTCACCTACACACAAGAATCACTATATATCACCTTTGGAGAATCTTTAATCCAAAAAAATATTTACATGTGAGAAAAAGAACCATGTGTATTGGGTCTGGCTGGGTTGGAGCTCAATTTCCCTTTGCAGCCCTCACAGTGCTGTGCTTTGCACTGGTAGCTGGAAAGGTGCTGATAACACCCCAGTGCTTTGGGTACTGCTGAGCAGAGCTGGAACAAGATCAGTGCTGTCTCCCCAACATTCCTCCCCAGTAAAAGGGGCTGGGCAAGATCCTGAGAGAGGACAAAACCAGGCCAGCTGACCCAAATTAACCAAAGGAATTTTCCATATGATATCAGCTCATATATAAAAAATAAAGGAAGGAGGAGAGGGAGGGGTCTTCCAAGATTTAGGATGTACTTCTTTTTAGTTGACATTTTGGACATAAGTTGCAGCAGCGGTAACTTGCTACTATTTTTCTGCCTATGTTCATATCACACTGAAACCTTGCTCAAAAGAGAACATTTATTTTCCTATGACTGCCAAGGATGTTGAGGCTTCATAAAGTGCAAGGATTCCTCTTAGTAATCCTATTATTAACAGATTATTTGAAAAAGGCTTGGTGAACATATAGAAAATCTTGAAAATGTCATTAGATTATGTTATTATCAAACTGTGTCAGAAATACTGAAAATGTTTACTCCTAGTATATTACGTTCTCTCCCTTTGTCAGTAAAAAAATTACAGAGACAAAACCCAAACAAATTTGGAAGTCTTGTCCACAGACAATCCAGAAATACAGACAGCTATTTAGGTCCAGCTGAAAGTGCCATCATACCCTCAATTTCTTGCAGCACTGCTGCTTGAAAACATAAGGTTTTTACATCCCTATAAAGGACAGAAGGAGTGTTTTTAATACTATAATTTATTATTGGATAGAAACAGCTGTATATATCTAGACTCAGAAGTAAACTTATCCTCAGTGTCTCTCCCTACCTTGCCTAGTAAACTTTGAAATTTACATGTCTATTCTTACAGTTTATTTGGGCATGGCAGCTGTTACATGGCATATTTCTGATAGTTACACCCTGACTCTGAACAAGGCACATTTCAAATGGCGTTATCTCCATTGGGAAAATATGGATAAGGATCATCTAAATAACAAAAGTAAAATTTAGGAAAAAACGACTGTTATTGCATTATATGTTGCACGAAAGAGAAGAGCATGTGATGTCACCTTCCAGCATATAATGTCTAAATATATAGGGAACATAGTCTGAGATGCATTTAAATGTGTTAACTTTTTGTCTGGTTTTCTGCTTCATTGCCTCATAATATACGTCTTCTCATATTCATTTATTTTTAAACAGATGATTGAACAAGGAAAAAAAAAAATAAAAAGCATGTATTTACCTCTCTACTAGATTATTTCTCTGACAAAGGAGTATTTAACTATCTGTCCTATGGATCAAAACTAATATAATTTCTCTCTCTTTTCTTTTAAAGTATTATTAGTAGTAGCAATTATTTCTGTTATTATCATCTTTTTATTTTCCTTTATTTTTCCTATGTGTAGATCTGTATCTTGGAGGAAAAAATAATGGAAAAGGATTAAGTAAAATAAGTAAATGATCTCTTTAGTCTTTTTAAGTTTGAATTTAGTCAGAGAGAGAATTTCTCTGTGTGTGTCTTTTACTGTTCCAAAATCTTCTTGGATTTCTTCCAAAGCTAATATTTTAACACTGTTGCCAGGAAGGAAAAAAAAAAAAAATTGCAAGCACAAGCTGCTGTTATGAAAACATTGCTCTTGTAATTCCAGGCTTGTGTTTAGTGTCCCCATGAGTGCCATTCCAGCACCACTGGCTTCTCTTCTGTTCTTGCAATTTCTGTTGATCATGTGTGCATGGCCTCTTCCCGTGGCTGACAGTAGGTTAAAGAAATAAGCAACACTTGTAAATATTTTTCTTCACATAAATACCACTAACCTTTGAGTTAGACACACAAAGAAAAAATAATGTAAGATTAAACTTGCCTATATTATCACTCCAGCAGTACTCACACACATTTGAATAATACATGGAGAAAATGTCTTAGGAAAATAAAATTATTTGGATGATATGATACGACTACATGTAGTTCTCTTAACAATTTGTTGCATCAAAATTAAAAAGTGAATTATACAATCTCAAAGTAAGGCTGGGGAGGGGAAGAGCAGAAGAGAAATCCTATTCTAGTTAATATGGTTAGTCAAGATTTACTGGTTAGCCAGCACTTAATTCCAATGTGCTTTTTAAACACACTTACGTGCACACATGCATGCAGACACAGATATGCACATTAATTGAGACAGATGTACTTTACATATCCATAGTTACTGCAACTACCTTTTTCACTACATAAGCATAAATTAAAACCAAATATTCATGTTCAGAAAAATACCTATATAATTTCCTAATATCCGTAATAGTTTCCCCAAAGCACTGCAAGTTTATGCAGTGGTAGCAGGATTTCTGCTTTCAGATCTTTGTCGGTCCCCACCTTGTTCATCCTGTTATAGCCAAAACTGGCTCTAGCTCCTCACTTTGCATCTGCCTGAAAACTGTAATTGACAGCTATGGCCCTGAAGCATCTGATATCACCATGCACCTGGACTTTTAAGGCCACTGATATAACTCTTCTATGTTCCATTTTTTACTTTAGAGTCATAGACAAGTCATTCTACACAGAATAACCAGTTGTTATTGCTATCTGTATGTTTATATTCCAAAATGACTGTAACCATATCCATCACATTACACATTTGCATTGCACTGAAACTTGAAGAAATCCATCATGCTACAATTTGAAAAAAATATTTGCTCTCAAATTTCAAACAATATTTCTTCCCATCCCCCTGTCCTCCCTTCTCTGTCTTTTTTCCCCTTCTGTTTCTTTGGAGTTTCTTTCAATGCAAACTGTTTACCTTCATCTTATTCATGTTTTTTGTTTATGGGGATACAACTCTTTTGAAAAAAAAAGGAATCAAGTCCCATTACTTTACTGAAATGCACCAAACTATTTTTATAGATAGGCTTATGCAGAATCAGCAAGAACTTATTTCAGTCCTCTGTGTTCAAGGCCTGAAAAATGAAAAAGTTATCAAATGTTTAAAAAACCCTGTGACAGGTAGGACAAAAAATTATTTTAAGATCCTCTGAAGTCATGTTGAAATGCCTTTATTTTCAAGAATGTTTTTTATTAATATGTATTTGATACGGTAATAATTTGGTTCTGATTCATCGAACAATTTGCCAAGTAGGAAAGATTCCACGCAGCACTAATATCACACTGATTAAAGTAGCAGCTTTGGATTGAGGAAACATGAAGAGCTGACAGTTGGTCAGTAGGTGCCTTAAAAAGTCCACGACCAACCCTATTTTCTAAATCCTATTTAAATGAATACCCAGTGGGAAAAAAAAAGGACATAATATCTTTAGACTGTTCATACATATGTTGGAGCAAATATTAGCTCTGAGCTAAAGTAATGTCTAAATATTCCAGCCTTCATAAGACTACCCTGAGAGTTACTGCTGATTTTCAATGGGATTTATTAAACTGTCCTATTTTTAAACTATTTGCAAACGACCACAACAGTGCTGTATTTCTCAGTTGCAAAGAATTTAATATGTAAGCACTATAAAGATTATAATGTTAAAGCCATGTTTGTAATACATCTCAGCTATATTATTCCAAGGATTATGCCAAAGAAAAACTGAAATTGTATCTACTGTGTTTACCTGTGATAAATTCAACCAATATTAAATCTGGTATTGTCATTAAATCCCAAGAGAATTTAAAACTATTCCTATTTTGCATACAGTAATGATTGCCATAGGGCCAGTCCTGAATGCTTTGGAGTGAAAATGGAGAAGAAACTGAAGCTTGTGTAAGTTTTCAGATGGTAAGAAAAATAAGATGCAATTTCTAAAGGAAGATTTGGATGTAGCTGCTGATGAGGAGTATTGAGAGGCCAACTTCCAGACTAGACGGAAAACACCAAATTTGAAATTCAAGCTTTCATATTACAGATAGAGTGATAATGATCTTGCCCTTAATTGCAACTTGTGTATTTAAGCCTATCATAACGAATTTCGACGCTGAACTTATTTGACTTATCACTTTTTTATAATGATAATGTTTTTCAGTGCCATGACACTGTGAGTAAGACAACAGAGATGTCCATTTTGGATATAGCAGGAGAGCATAAAAGGTAGCTTGGAAAAGGAACAGTTTGTGTCATTTGTATCCTTTAAGAAACTAGGTATCTAGATTTATTAAATTCTCTAGTTATAGAGAATCCCTCTGAAGACAGTGGAAGACAACCTCAGAATAAAATTTATCCTTTCTTGTAGCAACTCTCAAAAACAGATGGACTCCCTCTTCTTTTTACTTTCTCTCTTATTCTTTTACCGGAAGGAAACCATTTACCTGAGTCTATCAACAAAATGAAGGTGTCTGGAGTTAGAGAAGATGGATTCCTCCTTGATGGATTCACCATGTACTGGCTGTGTTCCTGTGTTCCTAGCCAGAAGTAAGCTTTCAAATATCAGTCATGACTCATTGCTTTTGTTTACTTGTTTTTGTTATAAGTAAAATATGTTTCCAATAGGACTACAGAATATTATTGATAACCTCTCACTGGCCAAAAATAGAGACATCAGAATGCTTGGAATTTTGGGGGGGCTTTATTCTTTGTTTTAGGGTTATTTTTAAAGACTATATTTGAGCTAGTGTTGTGGTTTGACACGGAAGTGGTTTTTTTTGCAAAAAAGTCCTTCTAGTTCTGATCAGAACCAATGAATTGTCTGGCTTGATTGATAGTTAGACTTAAGTCGTGCCATAATCAAAACTTGTACTTTTATTGTTCATCATAATTTGAGATGTTTATGGTAGGGAGAGATGGGTGTACACATAAACAACTGGGTAGATTAACTTAATCTGGTAATATCCCATCCACTAACACATGCAGACATGCATGGGGAGAAGAGGACATAAAAAAAAGCATTACAAAGATACTCATTTTATACCTATGTGGAAATATAAGAAGTCTATACATTGTAGTCCAAAAAGTCATGGAGTGCAATGGGTACGTGGTCATGGACGACTGCAAGATTTAAATCAAATTCTGCAGTACCCATACGTTTTGCAGAAAAATGTGCTGCCTTCTTTATGAAGAGTATGTGTAAGTGTTTATTTGCCCAGCTTTAATCCATTCTACTGAGGGAACTATTTGAGCAGAGGAAAGAGGTACATCCTATTCAAAAGGGCTTCAGTGATTCCTTGTATTATGCAGATTTACTTCACTGCTCTTGAAGAATGACATTCAAAAAGCAGACAAACACTAACCTGTATGAAAATAAACATGATGAGTACCAAATATTTGTCTACTGTTGAACTTGCTTCTCTGTTCCAGAAATCTTTCTGAGTTCATTTCATCTGGATTACATATATGCCTTGTTTTGTAAAGAGATAAGTACTTGAATTACACACTGCATTATATGCTGATTCACCTCTAAAACTAGGAATTAATATGAATATGTATCTGCACTAGGATCTTTCTCAATCATTTTTTTTAAGTGTTCAAAGATGATTTTAATTTTTATGTGTCTTTTCTATTTGTGAAACAGGAATTCCTTATGTTCTACATATTAAACAGAAAGCCTGAATAGCAATTCTAAGCTTCAATTTGGTGGAAAATCAACTGTGAATAGCATAAAAAATGTTTAACATAGAACAATTTAAAAAAAAAAAAAAACAAACCACTATTTCTTGTGGAAGCATCCCATGATAAAAAGGTTATAGATGCAAAAATGTAAAACAAACATAAAGTTATACCATCATAACCTTTGGTGCATCATTAGTACAATTATTTTTTCCAAAGAAGATGGTATCTTATAATTTTTGAACAGGCCTAGAACACATAGTTCTGATGCTTTTATTCTAAATACAATTGTGTATTTGTTTTTTAAAAGAAATAAGTTAAAAAAAAAAAAAATACACCAAACCAGGATATTGGAAGAACATTTTCCTATTTCACAATTCCTGACCAAAAGGGCACATATTGTGGTAGCATAAGGATAAGACTTATTTCATATGCAAAATGACTGTGAGATAATGATACAGCAACTACCTATTACTGCTATCCTGGGTGCTTGATGACTTAGAGACTTGTATTTGGTAAATGAATCCTGTCACAGAATCGATTCATGAACTGTCTTGTGGTGATAGGCACTATTTAATTGCTAGCATGCTTAAGAAAGTCTTGGGTGATGAAAACACACTACAGGAGAGATTTCAAACCTACAGACATGACCTCTGCCCTACTGTTTGTCTTTTGGGGCTCTGTCTCTGTTTAAGTTACAAACTCTTTGTGTGGTCAAGGCCAAAAGTTTCTTTCTCCTTTTCCTGAAAATAATTCAACTGCCAACTTCATGAGTCAGTTTAGTATTTTTTTACAGAGGACACTGTCAAATTTTCAGAATCAAAGGCCTAAAGGAAAGGTAAAGTCTTAATATAGCAGCTAACTGCAGTATATGATGTAAATATGTATCTCGACATATATATATATATATATATAATGGAAAGAAATCTTTATGAGTTTATAAATGTTGATTAATTTAAAGGAAAAACCATACTTCAAAGACAAAATTTCTCTGAAATATCATATGGATTATTACTGAATTGCTGCTGTTAAATTTCCACAAGGACTTTTTCAAAGGGCAGGAGAGAATCATTGATAATTTGGGCTCAAAGTGACAGTTGTATGAAACGGCTGTAAAGAAACTTCAAAATAAATTAAAAATAAACCAAAAAACCAAAAAACCAAAAACAAACAAAAAAAACCCCCAACAACAACAAAAAAACCCACAAAAACCAAAACAAACCCCAAACAACAGCAACAACAACAAAAAAAACCCCAACAAACAACCAAACTAACAGAAAAAGTCACAAACCCAACAAAGTAACCTCATTCCAGGCTTTTCAAAATCTTATACTTACTACATCATTAGGAGAAACTGCTTAGCCTTACAAATTACTCCAGTAAATGAGAGGTACTCTATCAATTCAGGGAAAAACTCTAGGATATAAAAGAAATGAAGTAGTGATAGTTGTAACTATCATAGTGAAAGAAGGTAAAATTTATTAATCCTGATTGAATGTATTTTCAAATTTGGGGAACATTGTCCTGAATCGTTAATACTATAAAGCTAAAATAAATTTATTATGTTTATTATCACAAAACATAGAATTTATGTTTTTGTGACTCATTTATTTTACTGAATTTCACAGAATCATGGAATGGTTTGGATTTGAAGCAACTTCAAAGGTCATCTAGTTTCAACCCTCCTGCTGTGGGCAGGGACACCTTTCACTACACCAGGCTGCTTGAAACCCCATGTAACCTGACCTTCTATGTAAGTACTTCTAGGAAAGGAGCATCTACAATGCCTCTCGGCAATCTGTTCCAGTGTGCCACCAGCCTCACAGTAAAGAATTTCTTTCTAAAATCTAATCTAAGCCTACCCTCTTTTAGTTTAAAGACATTTCCCTTTGTTCACTCATTACATGACCTTGTCAAAAGTCCTTCTCCAGCTCCCCTGGAAGCCCTGTTTCAGTTTAAAGCCTTCCCAGAGCCTTCTCTTCTCCATGCTGAACAACAACCCAAATCTCAAACAACCCCAGCCCTCTGATCACCTTTGTGGCCCTCCTGTGAACATACTTCAGCAGTTCCATGACCTTCTGATGTTGAAGGCCCTGGAGCTGGATGCAGGTGGGGGCTCACAAGAGCAGAGTAGAAGAGAAAAACCTCCTCCCTCAGCCTGCTGGCCACATTGCTTTTGATCCAGTCCAGGATACAGTTGGCTTTCTGAACCACAATTGCACAGTGCAGAGTCGTGTTGAGCTTCTCATAAACCATCACCCTCAAGTCCTTCTCCACAGGGCTGCTTTCAATCTGTTTTCCTCCCAGCCTGTACTTGGGCTTGAGATTGTCCTGACTCAGGTACAGGAATTTGTATTTGGCCTTCTTGACTTTCATGAGATTTGCACGAGGCCACCTATCATGTGTGTCAAAGTTCCTCTGGGTGGCATCTCTTCCCTCCAGCTGGTTGGCTGAGCCCCACAGCTTTGTGTTGTCAGCAAGCTTGCAGAGGATGTACTCAATCCCTCTGTCCATGTTGTCAGCAAAGATGCTGAACAGCAGTGGTCCCAATAACAAGCCCTGAAGAAGTTTTCAATTTCACTATGAAACATCTCTTTAATAGTAGCTATCAGGGCAGAATATGAAATCCAATTTTTATTTTTATTTTAATCCTGACCCCCTGTGCGTCTTTGTTTCAATGTCTAAAATTCACTGTTCTAATTTCAAGGTCAGATCTCATTCTAGTTTATGACCCTATTCACTATAGATAGGCAAATCAATGTATTACTGTTTCTTTTTGGTCTTTAGTTGCTCACTAGAAAAAAGCTGTCAAATATAATCCAGGAACTCCAGGGTGCTTCTCTTGAAAATCCACCACCATTAAATGATTCTACAACCCTTTATGTAATCATGATCATATCTAAATCCTTTATCAGATTTTTTTTCCTTAGCAATACTGTTTATTTCTCTTGATAATTTTCCCTTTTGATCAGTTTTTTTATGGATCATTTGTTGTTTCCAGAGACAGTACACTTCAAAAACCAAAGAGAATGCTGTGAGTTGTTGCATGAAATATAGAAGGCCAGATTTATTTGAAATATCTGATCTTTTTACTAAAATATGCTTGTAGTATGCAAATAGTTAAGCAGTAGTTAAATCAGCAGTTATCACCTCAGCAGGTTATGGCACTGCTTTATTCCAACAGAACACATGTGGATATCAAATACTTTTTTTTTCTAAGTTCATTTGGATCTGAACACATTTTCTGTTTTGCTTTGGGTTTTTTTAATTATCTAGTATATATATCCTCCTTAGAAGGACAATCACGTAATATTAAATCTGCATGGAAAAACTTTTGGTCACAATTTTTAGATTAAAAAAACCCCACAACCTCAACCTGAAAATACAGAGGCATATATTTGTGTGTAACAGAGAAATTATCACTCACATTCCAAATGAAACAGAATTTCATAATCCTTAAAATTAAATTTCATTTTTTCTCTTCTCAGTTCAAGCCACAGATGCAGTGTTGAGTCTTGTTGTTCCAGCTGTGAGCTTTCATCATCAGTTATGACAGTCTTTCTTACTATTTTGTCTAAAAACTAATTAATTTTAGAACTGGCAGAATTCCAGGAATCATTCCTACTTTTAGTACAGTCAATAGGCATAATATTACCACTCCATTTAACATCAGAGTCTGAAATTTAGGTTTCTGAGTTGATTCTGTTGGAAAAAGAGACTAGGGCAAAGGAAACTTGCTAATATATGGCTTCTGTTGAATGGGAGGTATTACCTCATAGATCAGTTCAACTATTGTTTTCTTTACATTTATATTACCTATACTTTGAACCTAAGTGGTATTGATTGTTCAATTGTATTATCTTAGATATTTTTCTTTGATTTAACAATACACAGATCTAGGAAATCAAATTAAATCTGTGTCTGTCATATTCAATTTCATTCACAATAGATGTATTAAGTTATGTCACTATTTTCTGTAACAGTCATAAAATCAATTACATCATCTGTTGTAATTTGAACCATGTAGCTAAACACTGAAAAATGTCTCTGTATTTAACTTTTCTATCAGTGCTTATCAATCACCACTTATTTTTCCCAATTACAGAAATTCTTAATTTGGTGTATATGAGGTACTTACTGCAGTGGAGATCTTTTAAGTCTTTCAAATATAGGTCAATCTTTGATGTCCTATTAACATCTAGTTTCAAAATTCTACAAATCTTTAAGACAAAGAATTAGAAGGATTCAGGTTAGTGTGAGAGTGGGAAGATGTCTTTATTTTTTTTTTTTTTACTAACAATCTCTTTCTTGCTTTCCCTTTTTCTGCGGGTATAATTTGATCTTTTATCAAGAGTAGGAGCTCGGATCTTCCCCTGATGGTTGTTACTCTCTTGCTGTGGACTGTTACACAGAAACATGAAAATCTCCCCAAAGGGAATTATTTTGGTATGAGAAACACTATGCTATTGCAGATTAATTTCTCTCTTAAAATCTATTGATTTCACACTGATTTCCCAGTGCTCTGTTTAGTTCCAACATTTTGCCAGGGAAAAGAAGAAATATTACAGATGGGGTTAGGAAGAAATGAGGGACATATTCAGGGTTTCCAGTTCTTCTCCCTGTTGGAGTGGAAAGATCAGTAGTTGTGCCATGCTTATAAAAAAAGAATTGAAAAAGAAGCTAATTGTAGTATAGTAGGTTTGAGTTGTGCAGCATCCAATACAATAAGGTCAAGCAAAATAAGACAAAGCCTGGAAGGCAGCAACACATGTAGCTCTGCTATTTGGCAGAAATAACCAAAGAATTTGTTTTTCTTGAGATTACACAATACAGAAATTAACAGTATATTGCCTAGTTCCAATGTGCTTCTTTTTTGTAAACCAGATGTTGACTTTCTTACATGATACTTCTTATTGTATCTTGAACAGATTTTAGTTCGTATTTACTGTATCTTCTCTGCACTTCATCAGCCTTTTTTCTCTTTCAAGATGATCCAACATATTAAATGTTAGCCTTTGATATGGACTCCTCACAAGAGATCTCTAAAAAAACATATCAAAAAATGTACTGCAGATCTTCATCATTCTGGCAGCTTGACTAACACTAAGATCTGACAAATTCATAAGATGACCTTTACTTTTAAATGATAAACAAAAAAAAGGTACAAAAAAATTGTGTTAATCAAGCTTTAGTTTTCCAAATTTGCACTCTTAGAATACCTTTTAAGATTTCAAATAGCTATGAGTATAACTGATTTGTAATTGCTTACTGTAACTCTAGTACTCTAAGGTTTCTTCAGGTTATTGTGTTACAGTTCTTCGCTGCTCTGAGAAATTTTCCTTCAACCAATTTCAAAATAAATAATAATCTAGATTCAGTGGTTTCTTTTCTTAATTGTTCCTTTTGTTCAGTTGTAAAGAAAGTTATAAAATATGAAAAGATGTCTGCTATGCATTTTTTTCTTGAAGTTTATTATTTGTCTAACACTATGTATATACATAAACTTATAAATATTTATTTATATAAATATACAAAACAATGAAAATAGTGTTACAATAGATGCTTTTTGTGTTTGTGTTTTTTAGCAGTGACTCTATATTACATTTCACTAATTAACATGATATTCTTTATCATAAATGCATTTTTTCATGACTTTCAAGTTTGAAGCGAAGCCTTGACTACAGTAAAAATCTGAGAAAAAATAATGTGCAACACAATATGCATATATGCTATTAAGGACAGAGCATGTCATCTGTGTGAACATTATTGAGAGTGTGCAACTGTTATGTTCTGCTTTTCCCCCATGAATATTGAAGAACTTTTTAATGGCATGTAAAATCACTGCCTTCCTCTACGAATAATATTCATGAATCACAGAAGATTAATTTTCTTTTTCCAAGCTGTGCTATCAGAGAAGTGATGGTGAAAGTATTACAAGGTACTACAACTTGGATTTTCTTTGTTTCCTTGTCAGTGTGAAATCCTATTTCTCTGTTGTAGAGAATATAGCAGCAGCTTTATTTTTCTCTTACAACCACATAGATCTTAGGAGATGATCAGCAGCAGAAGGCCAAGCAGGTTTTTCTGGAATGTGTGAAGAGATATTAAAGACCTATGATTACACAACTGAATTGAGCTACAAATAGCTGAGCTCCAAGCCAGAAACTCAAATATGAAGTTTCTTGAACTGTGTCCCTTTGTGGCAGTTAAAAGTCTCTCCTCTGTGCTGAAGGATTGACAACACTGAAGTACTAGAAACATATTTTTCCCCCTTTTCTTCCAAAACACATACACGAAGTTGTTGCTGTCTTTCTGAATTAGAAAGTTAGTCGGACTGAGAAGTAAATCATTTTCAACCAGTTTAATTTACTTAGTATGTCACTGTTTTAGCACTAATTTAAAGCCCAGACTACATACAGCATAACTTCCATTTACTGCTTTCAGACTAATGACATTTTCATCACTGAATGATTCTGTCACATAAAGTGGCTGTTCATTTGTTGGAAAGAAGGTCAAGCAATCAGCAATCTATTCCTGTAGTTGCTTAAAGAAAATGAAAAAAAAAAAAATTGTTCTAGTGCTTGTAGTATACATCTATGTCTAGAGATAGCACAGCTGTTATTCTTTCAATTTTCTCAGGAACTGAAAATCCCATGATTGGTGTTCTGATCAATGTACAAATATTTTATTATATATTTTCTCGTCTGTCCCTTCTTTTATTATTTTCATTGCATTAAAAAAGTAAATATCATACATTAATTCCTCAATAGCATGACATATTACTCTATTAATTTGTAGTGTGCTTTTATAAGCCATTTCCCTTTACATATTATAGACATAGACAGATTCCTGATGCAGAAAATCATGCTTTCAGTAATTCTGGATTTTTTTTTTTTTTTTTAAACTTGCATTTGTTACAGGAAAGGTAATCAGTATAGAGTTTGCCTTTTATTTTTTTCATTTGAGTATTTATTGATCATTCTGCATTTTGAATCTGCAACTACTTTTCTCCTTGATGATAATGTTTTCTCTGCCTGGAGCTTCTACTCTTCTAAAATCAACTCTCCTGCAGTATATAATTTTTATTCTTCATGTCATATCACAAACAGTAGTGTGTCATATGTGCAATAGTTGTATAAATATGAAAATTGTGAATATCAGGTGTTATTGTAGCTATGTTCAACATAATATCAGGTATTCAAATTATAGGATAAGAGAAAACATGAAAAATAAGAAAAGAGACCTGCTGAACATATGCCTCTCTAATCTACATGACCTGATTTTATCAAGAGCTCTTATTAAGCTACTGCAGCTCAGATCTGTCAGAACTTCTGTATTAAATCTCAGTTTATTTTCAGAAATAAAAAGAGATGTATTCAAATAGATTCAGTCACCAGAAATGTTTTTACATATATAAAACTGAGGGAAAAGTAAAAACCAATGGACTATTTCTGTGTCCAAATTTCTTGGATTCTAATGGGGTTTTAAAGAAAAGACGGAAAAAAAGCAAAAGTCATGACTAAACTGCTTTCTTAGTGAAACTACTGGCCTTTAACTGTGGTCAGCATGGATGAACCTCATTCAAATAATAATTTATTTTCTAAGCAGTGTCACAGAAGTAAATAAACTTGCAGATGTATAAAGGGCCAGGCTGCATTCATGTGTAATTACATACTGGGCATGGAAAATATAATCTTTTAGTTGAACATGGTTTAGTGAACCCTTTGAACATGATGGTATAACAAAAATAGAGTGGAAATCATCAGAGACAGTTGTTGAATAACATGTATTAACTGCATGATGCATTTTTCAAAGGAATTTACTGAAATGTGAAATAGCATTTTCATACAGTGTCGCATGTAGTTGTGCACATTGTGGAAGCCAACACCAGAACACATTCTGCTAAGTATTTCAAAATAAATTTACATGGGCAGGAATCCATAAGCAGTTTCTCACCTGAATTCCAATTAGATAAGATTTACAGACTAAAATTACAGAAACAAGAGTCAGGAAAACTTTGCCTACTTTCCTGTGCTTAGGATGGCACTCACTTTATCAAAACCAGTTATTCGCTATGTAAGTATTGTGGGCATCTAACAGAGATCTACTAATTCAGAAATGCCAATTTGTGTATTGGAGATCATTAGGTTATGTGATAAAAGGCTTGCCTCTGATCGTGAACTATCACAGGCAGAGGAATTGGAATAAACTAATCACAGAAGTGAGCAGCCATTCTCCCCACTACTCTCATGGCTGTCACAGGAGGGCTACCACCCTCATTGTCTGAGTATGAAACAGGATTACTCATGAAGCATCTCTCTGGATCACCTTTCAGACTGAGGAGGGTTACTGCCATGCATATGGAATTCAGGGGAATATCATCTTTGGATTGCACAACATTTATTATGGTATCTTTAGGAAAGTAAAGGGACAGATCAAGGTAGTTTGGGGGGGAAGAACTGCCATTGGTGTACAGGGGCAAGGGAATAAAAAGGGACAGTTACATTTAAACAGTCTGATGGTCATTATGTTCCTCTGGGCATTCCTTGTGCCTGGTTACCAGAGACTGTTCTGCCTTCTTATTGTACTCCATTAATCTCTACTTTCCTTTTAAGGGCACTGTCTGTTCTGTGTGTGCAAGTGTGCTTGTGTCTGGATACACACGTGTGTGGACATCAGAGTGCCAGTAGCCATAACAAGTCTGTGTGTGACATGTGCCCAGGCAATTCCAGGGCTTGCAACTCAGGGAGGTGGGGTTATTCAAGTCAGTATGTGATCATGAGTGATCACTAGTGAATATCAATCTGGACTACCCAAAAAGTAAAATAAATGGCATGGAAATGCTGGAAATGCCAAACTGGGATGGCCAAAGCTTGGGGCCAGAGATGTGTGTATCTCAAAATGAGACAGATGGAGAACTTGTCTACTGGAGAGACCAGCATGTCCAGATCAACTTTCAGAAGGACTGTAGGAGAGAGATGGTGTGAGGCAACTGGACATGAAAGGATCCAGGGCCAGCTACTAGACAAATTCATTGTTTAAGATCAGTTGTTGAAGAATTCATATGCACGTATTTACTTAAACATATATTTCTCACTTTTTGACATTCATCCAGATCTTTCAGTGGGGAACAGAAGTAATTGGTCAGTGTTTCCTGTTTCCTTGACTGCTGAAGGTTTCTGTGTAAAATGATCTTCAAAAGAAATTTTGTGTATATTTACATACATGTTGTATTAGTGTGCTTGCATACGTGCCTGTTGAAATACATGCTCACATTTGCTACTTGGATGTGGAGGCATAGAGCTGTAAAAGTTAAGTCTCTTTTGGGCTGCAGGATTTAGCTACCCATGACAAAGAAAAATGAATGTTTAAAGAAAATGTGGATTTTCTCATTAAAAAGAAAGGATAAAATCACAGAAGAGCAGATGAACAGATAAATATTTGCACATAGATTTCTATCTCCCCCACACTCTATAGGAGGTACATTTTCAAAGTGTAATGCATCTTAACATAGATGCTTACAAGAGTTTCTCTGCATTCCTATTCCTCCAATTAAGGGTGAAGATAGCCAAGAAAAATAGTTTTAGTAGTCACACTAATTTTAGACATCTAAAAGAATTGAACCACTCTTCCTTAGACCCATACTTAAAGGCTTGGTGAGTGTTCAGGTGACAACTTCTATTGCTTCATTTAAGGTATTAAATAGTATGGCTGATTATCTTTTCATGATTATTTAATATACTCTATAAAGCAAAAAAAATATCCTACTAAAATACTATTTTCTGCAGATTGAGACTTCTAGATAATGTTTTGTGCTTTGTATTTCAGATTTAGAAGTGTTCTGTGTCCCTCTAACATGTACATTAAGGTCAGTCACTGTTCTGTTTTTTTTCTCTTGCTAACATATCCTATACTTGTTCATGATATCATTACATACAATGTTTCCTATCTTGTTATTTCTTCTCTGCTGCCTACCACTGCAGTTCTAGCTTTGAAGGCATTATTCATAAGGACAGTAACATTGATATTAATGTCAGACTCTATCCATTGAAAAAAAAAAAAAAGAAATTTGTGGGAAGTATATGCCAGACATGGAGAGGTTTTTTTCTTACAGGGACAAAAAACATTGTTCTTTAACTTGAGAGTGACATAATTTCTAATTTTTCTGTTCATAAATAAATCTCATCAAAGTGATTATACAGATTTTTTTAAAATGCGAAAATCAATGTGTTTTACCTAAATCTCTTTTAGGAGTAAAAAAGGTTTAGCTCTGAAAGTCTGATATACTTTGAAGCACTTGATAATAGGGGTCTATAATGGAAAGTTATATACAGATATTGAATACTGTTCAATATTTTTCTGACGGCTCAGTCATCGTTCTTTTCTCAGTGAAGAGGAAGGATGTGGAGAAGCCTTTGAAAAAACTTGGAGAGACAGCTGTTCATTTGAAAAGAGGATAAAGTAAAGAGAGGAAATACAAATAATGTATTGCTTCACTTGGAATAGAACAGACATGCAAAAAAGAAAAGATGCCAAATTATTGCTCAGACTGCTAGTTTTCAAATTTGCTAGTTTGTTGGGTGTCATCTAATAGTCTGATTTTGTGTAACTCAGTTTTAACAACTAGTTGAGGTCCTGTCTTATTTATATATTTGGGTACAAGTTCACAGAACTTTTTCCAATTTTTTTTTTTTTTAAATGAAAATAATTTGAGAAAAATAATTTGACAAAAGGCATTTTAATGATCTTTCATCACCATCTGATCATCTGAAATTCTGAAAAACTCAGGAAGAGTACTGAATTTTTGCATAAAATAATCTATATATTTTTTGTATTCTACAATGTAGTAAATGAGAATGAGGCGCTGAGAAATTATTTTGATTTTTATTGTTGGTTTTTTCTAAATACAATGTATTTTGTTATTTTTTTAATAAAAAAAATTGAGTTATCCAGATGTGCACTTTTTTAATTGAACAGCTGTGTTTGCTCGGTATCTTTTGTCTTTCATCAGTTCATCCATTCCTTATTGCATTCCTTTGTTAGAGGAGATCTAAAATTAGACTGTAAATAAGGCAAAAAAAGATCTTGACATGCCTACTTCTGTAAGCAGCAGTACAAAGCCCAAATGAAAGAGGATAAAACCAGAAATCTATTTCTCAACAATGTCTGAATAGGAAGATGGAAGTGGAAAATGGGAAATATAAATGTGTGGAAAGTATCAAATAATCTTCCCTTTTGTACAGTCTAACATCTTCCATCAGTCAGCAGCCAAAGTATTGCCAAAGCTTGGGTTAGCCTCACCTCATATGTATTCAAGTTTCACTGTTTTGCAATTTTGACTGCATTTATGACAATATAGTTATGTCAGTAGAAGAGTAGTAGTAGTAGAATGGAAACTGGGCCTAATAATTTTTGGACCTCTTCATTATGTAGGTTGCTATGAACACAATTCACGTTTATAATTTAAACAATTTTCAGATTTACTGTAGATGTACAGCAAATCTAAGTCCAGGAGTTTGCAAACTCTGGATATTCTGGATCTGAAGATGTTCAAGGGCATCCAGACTTTCTGATGTTAAACAGGAGCTGAATTACTATTGCAGGCAGGTTTGTGTTGTGGGTTTCTGAATACCACAGAGCATCAGTTCTGCAAGGTTTCTCTGAAGAGGCAGATAAAATTATGTGCTGTACCTATATAAGGAAAGTAAGTGCCCCTGGAGGACATTGCCAGGCCTGGGACTTGATCATTGCACTGTTTAATTCTTAGAACAGTGTGTTTCATGTATTTTGTCTAGGCCAACTAGTACTTTCCCAAAGAATCTGAACCAGGTGGTTTGGATGCAGCCAGCCTGCTTTGGAGATTAGAGAAAATGCATTATGAACAATGATCGTTCTATGAGGGATAGTACTGACCTCAGTTTCTGTGAATACCCCCTCCATGGTTTTTTTTTTTTCAATCTTTAACATAAACTGAGCTACAAGATGTTCCAAGTAAAACTCCTGCAACTGAGGATTACAAAATAGAGCTGTGATGGAGCGATCAAGGACTGGGAGCCCAGCAGCTTCAGCACATGACACAGCTGTGCTTATTCAAGGGGGAAGAAAATCTAGGGAGGACTTTTGCAGTTGTATTCTACCTCTCTTTTTGAGTGAGTTTGATTCTGATGACTGGTACTTTAAAGAAACTGATCTCTGCCTCTGAGTTCATTGGGATGCAATACACTCTCCCCTGCTATATTGAGAAGCAGCTGTGGAAAGGCCTCATTTGTGCCACCTCTCTGTATGATCTAAAGGTAGCTGATGCTAAAAATTGTAATAACTGCTTGGTTGACTTTTCACTATTCCTCTCTGCCTACACATTGCATATAGAGTATCTTCTAGTATAAAATAGAATTTTTCTTTTCCTTTATTTTTTTCTGTTACAGAGGAGGGAGATGAAAACAGTGCCATAATATATGTGCCCAGGTCAATCGAGAGCAAAAGCTGTAAGTAAGGACTAAGTTGCAGGGTGTTGTGTGTTGGTGCTAATTGAAGAACAGGGCATTATTTTATGCGATCTATTTAGGCAGTCAGCTGTAATGCCTAATAGTTTTTCTTTTTATAACACAGTGTTGTTTCTCCCACATACTACATTTACTTGATAAAGTGAGGATGATTTTCGTAATTTGAGTTTAATGGTGTAGTGCAAAAAGAGGAACTTGTTCACTTCAAATGTGTTAGCTAAACTGTGATTGCGAGCATTCAGCTATGAGCCTCTGGGTTTCACAGATACAGTTCAGTGTAAAATTTATGCTGCTGCTGCTAAAAACTGATCCTTTAGGTAAGTGGGCAGCAGAGTTAATTTTCAGCCAAATTATTCACCTAATATAGCTCCCAGCAGGGCAATGAGAAAACCAGAGCCAGTACAAGGGAAACAGTGGCAATAAACATTTGAGAAGGCAAGTAAAACTGTATTTTTATAAAGAAATCTTACTTGTGATGTGTTAAAGAGGACAAAGAAAAAAAAAAAAATGTGGCCAGCATGTCACTGTCCACTGTCTAATGTTCCTTCCTATCCACTTAGATCCTGGGAAACAACAGACCAATGGAAGCTTCTCTACACGTTACAATCTGGTCCAAATAGGTTGTCACAGCAAGGGAAAAAAAAAAATCTAACAATTGTGCATAGTTAAAACAGGGTTACAATAATCCCTCATGGTATATTAAAATACTTTTCTAGTGACCCAAATTCCAGCATACTAAAGGATACACAAGATATTAAATAGTATTTTAGAAAATAGTGTTTATTTTATTCACTTACATAGATATATTTATATATGCAGCAGAAAAACACTTCAGATGACACTATTAAGACATTATTATAGCTGACATTGAGGTGTTTCCTGACTTCTAAATACATAACTCTACAACCTTAATCTTTTTTAAGGTACGATATTGCATTCAATATATCATGTTCTGTACACGTAATGCATTGCATTACACATTTGGTGAAGCAAACAACTTGCTATATATAAATTAAATAAATTCACCTTTGACCTGCTTTTCTCCAAGCAATCTGATTAGACCTGGTTTTAGAAGGCATGCAATTTGTTGAGTAGTGGCAGTATTTTAGCAAGGGGGGTAGATCATTGAAAGAATAGTGGAGCTTTTTGAAACCAGTGATTGCAAAATTTACCAAAACTAATTTCTAATCACAATTTCTTCATAAACCCAGAGGTAAGGTGGTTACAGGCAAACTAATCCATTTTATTGCCTAAAAACATTTCATTTACTATTTTACACTGGGGAGGCAGCTGATAGAATTTCATTTCTCTTTGGCAAACTTAGAAAGCAGTTATTATGCAGCAGTTAAAAGCATGCTCGAAACATTCCACATTGGTTGATTTTCTCTTTTGACAGGTCATTTATATACAATCATGCAGTGCCTTGTTTTCACAAGACTACCATTTTCTTCCAGTGAAAAATGCAAGAAATAAAAAATCAAGCAAATTCTGTTATAAGGAGATTATTTTAGGAATATATTAAAATCCCTGAAAGATAATGTCTTTCTTAAATATATCCAGGCCTCATATGAACAGTAATAATTACAAGATACTGAAGGAAATGAAAATGAAGAGAAACAGAAACCTTTTGCTTTCAGGGTTGGATTTTTTTTTTCTTTAATTTTTGTTGTTGTTGTTGTTGTTGTTGTAACAAAAAATTCCTTAGGGGATTTTAGATATCTTTGAATGTGTATGTCCCAGGGGAAAAAAAAAAAAAAAAAAAACCTAATAATTTAAAAAACCCACTTTATTCACATCTGTAAGTTGCATCATAGTTTTAGGAATAACTAACAGGGCATCTGAAAATGGACTGGTAAAAAATAGAAGTCAGCACTGATGTAGAGAAAGATTAACTTTTTTTTTCTATTGTCTACAAATGCTGCATCTTTTTCCTAATGTTGAAAAAAATGAACACATAGGCCAGAAAATATTCTGAACTGTGAAGCATTTACTTTTTGACAATGTTAAATCAGGAAAATCTTTTGTAAATTTGGAAACTGACCATCATCAGACTAGATTTTTTTCCAGCACGTCAGAAGATTGAACAAAGATCTATTGATAGGTTTACAAACATGGGCACATATGTGGATCTTCTGAGCACTATTAGGCCTCCTTTGCCCTCCTGGCAGTCCTGCTCAGGCCAGGTTTGTTTCTGGCTATTTTGTTAAAGCTAATTGGTCGGGTTAGGGAGGGGAAGGTTGTCTCCATTACTATCCTTATCCTCCCAGTTGAAAACATAAACATTTTTACACACCACATCTGACCAATTAATGTGGCTGATCAGGTTTCTTTTTATCATGATCTTCCTTATTATTTCTTGCTCAGTTTTTTCTCTGCATATTTTGTTTCATAGCTGTTTTGATAAAGTATCCTTGAAGAAGCAAACATTCTCCTTCCACCTACTCTTGCAGAGACCACTTGGAAAACTTGGGGAAAATTTTTCCTCTCTTTTTTTCTTCCATTGTATTCCTGATACAATCTGGCTTTCTACTCTACTTTCTACTAATTGGAAGACAGTGTTTTAGCATTGCACAAAAGTAATATTTCTTTAATGTGTGAATAAAAAGCTAAGGCAGAAAATGAGTTTTGATCTACAAGAAAACAAAGTTTAGCCAAAAGTCAAGTTTGGGTGGGTTTGGTTGTGGGTTATTCGTTTGTTTGTGGGGATTTTTTTTTGTTTTCGTAGGTGCCTGTTGTGTTTTTGGGAGGGGGATTTGTTTGTTCTGTTGATATTTTTGTTTGTTGTGGGTTTTTTGTTTGTTTGTTTGTGAGGGCTTTTTTGTTGTTGTTCTAATTTTAAGCCCTTTCTTTCTTTTGGGTAGAGAACAATTTCTCATCTATATGGCAGAAAAATCTATGAGATTAAGACAGCCAGTTGGTTTTCCAGGATTGTCATTCTTTTCTTTAAATCCACAAACATTTGAAAAGCTTTGGCTAATTGACTGCACTAGCTGAATGTGACTCCGTGGAGGACATCCTCTTTTCAGTATGCATGGATTTTCATGTCTAACACACATTAAAACTCAGTTATGGACACAAGTAAATAGTACACTTTTTATCAGTGACTATTTCTGTGGCATTTATGAGTCTAGAGGAGACAGGAAGTGCTTAACTATTTTTTTCTGAAGCTCTAATAACTGGGTGTAAACCACTTTGAAACATCATGTAAAGGTTTAAGAAGCAGAGAGCTGTTGTTCGCGCTGTCACAATAAAGTTCTTAGCCTTGTCACTTTTCTCTATGTAACAATGCTGTACACTTATTTTTCTTTGCTCTTAGAGACAGGGGTTATTTTTCTTCACAGTTTTTTGTTGCCTAGTTGCTTCAATGCTGAACTCTATTTCTAATGTGTTTATTTCAGCATGTACTGTATAATTTCCATATGGCTCTGCTTTTGATGGCAATATGAGTCACTGATAATGATAGGTGAAGGAACAGTCCTCTGAATGTACCCTCCTTTTTCTAAATTGTGGAGGAGTTAATTCTACCTACTATTTTCCTTAAGCCATTTATCAAAATAAGGATTATAAAAATATAAAGACCTTGTTCTTACGACCATTTTACAACTATATGTAACACTTAGATTATATGTGAAAAGACAGAATCCTTTGATAGCAAAGTTCTCAGAGACATCTTTGGCCATCAGGAAACAGAGGATGAACAAACAGGTCATTTTATTCAGTAACAAAGTCAGTTATTTTGTTAGGCAGGTTTATAGAGAGAGGTGATGTTATTTGTCAGACCATTTTCCAATAGCAGAAAACAGAAAGTTCTCATCCACAAAAGCCCCATTTCAGGTTTATATCCATATTTATGTCATTCATTTATGACACCAGTAGGAGGGCTTTCAACTGACAAGCAGCTCTGTTTTTCCCAGGTATATTATCTAGTATAATAAACATATTACCTCTTCTTTCACGGTCTGGCTTAGCTATTATCCTCAGACAATCACAGAGGCAGCTACATGACTCACATGTGATTATATGATTGTGACCAACCTTGGTTTTGAAGAGGAGCCTATTCAGGGTCTGCTGTTTGAAGCTGTCAATTTATTTCAAACATTTCTCAAAGTAGCACTGTATAGCGAGTCTCTAAATCGTATCTCCAATCATTATTTATGTATCAACACTTTGGGTAGCACTGAAAGTGTTAACTCTTCCTCCTTCCCTTCACAAAATTGCTGTTTGTGTTGTGACTGTGCGAAGATGAGAGCTAGACAAGTGCTAGGGAACGTAAGAGACAGACCTTGTGACGACAGCAAGGTGGCCCAGAACAAAGCAAGTACAAGAGCCCCTGGCAAAGGCCATAAGATTCATCTTTCTTGAGTCTGTATATATGGGAGGCAATTATGGACAGGCCTGTAAAGAGGCTGCATGATAAGGGCACACACATTTTTATAATCATACCTTAAAAACTTAGGTAATTTATTCTATCTTGCTCAGACCCACCATCTTTCTTTTTTCACTTCTTTAATACTGTCTACTTTCTTTTTTCCTTTTCTACCTTTTTTTGTGTGGTTTTTTTTTTTTTTTCTTGTGGGAGGGGGTTGTTGTTTAGTTTGGTTTGGTTTGATTTTTACTGTATTTACAGTACATCTGAAAGCTTAAAGTCCTATTCCTGTAGGAAGTGATCCATTGCACTGAGAATTTTCATGTGTTTATTTACTCAAATTTTCCTCTGCAGTAGACATGCAGTTGTGGATGGAATACCAAGTACTCTCTTTTAAATATGTAATTTCTATCTTGTCTTTTCTATTTTGTCTATTTCTACAAAAAAAAAAAAAAAATCCATTTCTGCTCTAAAGAATTTTCTCTACTAATATTCTGCATTTCTTTAGCTTTGAAGATGATTAAGAGTCCTTTTTTGGTTTGTTTTGTTTTTTTTTTTTTTCTCATATTCTCTTTCTGCAATTCTAATAAACATTCCTCCAAGCACTGATCAGGTGTCAGGGTCATGAAGAAAACTACAGAAACAAAACAACTTTAAACCTAACACAAGCCTTATGAAAGTTTATAGGAGCTACTTCAGTCGCTATTTGGTATAGGTCTGTTAGAGCAAATTGAATGGGCATCTGTAGTGTGTAGAGTCAAACAGAACAGATTTTATCTGTCAAACAGGCTTTTCTGGAATTGCAAACCTTAAGATTTGTAATTCACTTTATATCTCTGCACACGTAAATTAAATTATGATTTTTCTATGAACTGTACAACAAAAGAGCAATAGGTATCTTCATTGCCCACTCTCTGAGTTAATAGGCTCTAATTTCTACAAGTATACGGAGACACACTTAAATACTTTAGAAAGTTTCATTTACTGCATTGATATTCACTTCAGATTAAATATTACTTTCGGTTAATTTTACTAAGAGCAAAGAACTTTTATAGCAATTACAATGTGAGGAGATTATTTACATTCATTTTACCATACACATTTAACACTACATTAAATATCACCAGAAATTCTAAGCATTGTGCAGCACTGAAACAGAAAGGAATGACTGCATTTTGACTAACAACACACAAACTGTGTTTACAGTCAATTTGATATGGTTACTTCTCCATTTTTTGAAGTATAGCCACAGAATTAAATCAGCCTGCTAATACTGACTCATGAACACGTTTCAGCTACGGGTCTAGTGTAGCTGTCTTTGAGTTGACATTTGTAATCCTTCTTAAACAAAACCTGGACCAAGCACAGTTGCTCAGATGACTCCTTACTGCATCTTCCAAGAAGGGATCGTTATGCTAGCACACGGATAAACCCAGTCTAACATTAATACTGAGCAGCTTTCTGGATAATAGCTGCAACTATAGGGGACCACAATGCAGCAACTTTTACTGTGCTTTTCACCCTTTAGATAGTGTTGCATGGAGATTACTTGGGTTCAGCAGGATTTAATAACTTGGACACTATCCAATCCAAGATAACTCAAAGGACTTCTAAACTCAAGTGTAACCAGAAAACAGTACAGCTGTATTTTTATAGTCCTGTGATTAAGCTAATGTAGACACAGCTCATTATCTTTATTTCAGTGAAACAGTTAATAAGATACAACTCTCACAAATTATTTAGGTATTTATTATAGTAGGCTTACCATTCAGAGAGGAAGTATGTATTGAGATAGAAAGTATTAAAAATAGTATTAGAAAAAATAATAAACCATAAGCTCTGAAAATAGGATAAAATGATTTTAAAAATAAATATTATTTTGTAACTTACAAGAAGGAATCTATTATCTTCTTCGATGTGTTGCCTGGTGGACAAGTTGTGGATTAAGATTCCATTCATGCAATGTTTCTGTGTTTGGATGCAGCATTACCTGTGACTTCCAGGAGACTCTAAGTGGGCTTAAAATAAACAGGTGATAGTTCAGATATATAACCAGTCTGTCCTTCAAGTAATATCACTTATTTCCCCTTGCATGTAGAATGGCTCATCTGTTTTATAGCAATCTGTATTCAAAGGTGTTATTGGGTTGGAATTTTCATGTTCAAGTCTTGAAGTTAGGTCACGTAGTGGGACACTGGATTCTTTTGGTATTTCCACCCATAAAACAGCAAGAGCAGGTTGGTCTCCTCTGAGATGGATATCTTATAGGAGATGCACAAATCAAAAATTTTTATCCTCTTTTGAATGGAGTACATAGAGTATGCAGTTATGAGCAAAAGCAAATAAGCATTTTAAATTCACTATGAGATCTTTTATCAAGACCTAGAGCATAATGTGTAGGAACAGTTGTTGAAGTATATCTGGTCATTTTTTGGTAAAGCCGACTTAGGAATACAGAAACTTCATTGGTTCTATCTTGCTAAAATTAATATCTTCCTAATGATACATTTCCCCAGTCTGTGTTGTATTGTTAAAGAATTCCAAATCTATATATTTTGTTGATAATGGATCATCATGAGGTTTTGAGCAAATCCTCGACTTATTGGTCTTTAAAATGTCTCTTACCTTGAAGACATATTAAAAGAAAACTATTACAATTATAACATGTTATGATGTTAAAATTAAATTTTTTGGTGGTTGCGGTTGTGGATTTTGGAGTTTTTTGTTCATCCTGACAATAAAATACTATACTGGGTATTTCCAGGATAAAGCAAATTATACAGGATACCCTCTGATCAACACCTTATATGACATACATTACTCAGACTAAAAGATAGGCTACTAATTTCATCTTCTGTACTGTTTTTACCCCACAATAAAAGCTAAAATTTGAGTAACATTTAAAGTATATTTTTTGCAATCACAGATGCAATCACAAATGCACAACTTATACATACATGACTAATAACATCTACTTTCATCTCTTGCAGGGATTCTAGATGTTATTGTGACACCACAATTACAGTTGCATCTAAATTCCAAGGGGTTTCTGGTCTACATTTTGTTCTTTTCTTTTTATCATGAGTTCAATACAGTACTATTTAAACAGGGATAAAAATCCAGGAAGTGTTTCTGCAAATACATAAGAGAGAAGAGGAAGACTGAGGAAAATGTGGGTCCATTTCCCAGAAAAATGGAGGACCTGGTCATATGGAATATAGAAAAGGCTGAGGTAGTGAATGTCTTCTTTGGCTGTCTTAACTAGCAGACCTTCTTCAGGAATCACAGATCTCAGTGGCCATATGGCATTGCTGATATATGGAAGTTATACCCTTGTCAGAAGAGAATCAGGTCAGAGAATACCTGAACATCCTGGACATAAATAAGTCTGTGGGCCCTTGCAGGCCAGCCAAAGCCTATACAGAAGCACACACAATTATTGATGGAGCTGATACATGTCATTGTGCAGCCACTGTCAATTAATGCTGAGGGCAAATACCACTCCACTCTTCAAGATGTACAAGGATGAGGACCCAGGGAACTACAAGCCAGTCAGCCTTATCTCAATCCCTGGGAGGGTGACTGAGCATCTAATCCAAGAAAACACTTCCAGGGATGTTAAAAACAAGAAAGTCATCAGGAGTAGCCATCATTGCTTCACCAAGGGGAAGTCATGCCTGACCAATTTGATAAACTTCTATGATGAAATAGAAGGCTTGGTCCTATGTCAATTTCTGGACTCCTCAGTAGGAGAGAGACACACACATGCAGCAGAGAGTCCAGCAAACATCCACAAAGATGAAGGGACGAGTACATCTCTTCTTTGAGTAAAGGCTGAGAAGCTGGGACTCTTTAGTCTAGAGAAGAGAGAATGTTTAGCGGGATCTTACAAATGTCTATCAACATTAAGGTAGGGTGCAGATGGAGCCAGGCTCTTTTCAGAGGTTTCCAATGACAAGATCTGAGGCAATGGGTGCACAATAAAACACAGGAGTCTTCATTTGAACATTCTGAAAGTTTTTATACTGCAAGGATGACTGACCACTGGAACAGATTCCTTAGAGGTCTTGTGGAGTCTCCCTCCTTGGACATATTCAAATCCATCTGTACATGGACCTGGGCAACTGGTTCTAGGTGGCCTTGCTTCACCTGTTCATAGATTCTGTGATTTTGTGATTCTGTGTAATATGCGTATTTGATTTTCACCATGCATGTACCTATAAATGTAGTACAATTTAATTTAATCTCACTTCTTTTTTCCTAAACATGGTCACTTCAAAAATAAAGAGATTATAAGGTGCTTCACTTATTTTAAATTGTCTCTTAAAAATATATTTTTTTTTATTGGAGCACTTTTCAGCTACACATTTGATTCATTTTCAGATCAGAAAGAAGTAATAAAAAATAAAAAAAAAAATAAAAAAACATGCTTATGAATTAGTAAATGTTAAAGGAACTGTCCTCATGTACTTTTGAAGGATTCAATTCACTGAAGTGCCCAAAGAATTCCAGCAGATAACTAAAAAATTATCACATCCTTATAGCAGTATATAGAATCATAGAGCCATAGAATGGTTTGCACTGGAAGGAATCTTAAGGATTTGTTCCAACCCAACTGCCATGGACAGGGACACCTTCCAGTAGACCAGGTTGCTCAAAGCTCAATCCGAACTGGTCTTGAGCACTTCCAAGGATGGGGCTTCCACAACTTCTCTGGGCAACTTTTTTCCAGCATCTCACCAGCCCCACATCAAAGAATTTCCTCTTAATATGTAATCTAAATCTTCCTTCTTTCAGTTTAAAACCATCCCCCATTGTCCTATTACTACACTCCCAGATAAAAAATCCCTTCCCATATATCCTTTAGGTCTTCTTTAAATATGTTAAAGCTGCAGTAAGGTTTCCCTAGAGCCTTCTCTTACCCAGGCTGAGCAACCATAATTCTCTCAACCATTCTCATAGGAGAGGTGCTTCAGCCCTCTGGTCATCTTCATGTCTTCCTCCTCTGGACCTCACCGAGCAGGTCTATGCCTTTCCTTTGCTGGGGATTGCAGCATAACAGGGTATTCAAGTGAGGTCTCACAAAAACAGAGAAGAGAGGAAGAGTCACCTCCCTTGACCTGCTGGCCTGATACAGCCCAGGATACTGTTGGCTTAAAATGAGACAGGAAGAATACTCACTATAATATTTGCTTGTTTCATCATTGTTATTCCTTAGTCATCTATTTATGGTTACTCTTTGAGATAAAACACCAATTTGAAGGGTATTGTCTAATCAGGTAAATCTGATCTTTTGCTCTTGAAGTAGCTGTAGTCTTTGCCACAGAGTGGCTGTGCATTGATATCACTGATGTTTGGAAGACTATTGAGTACAGAAGTCTCTGCTCTAGTTTAGCAAATGGTTGATTTCACAATGCAAATGATTTCTTGTTTTCCACTTTTGTCATTGTGGCATGGATTTAGAAGATATTGTGATGTCTTCTACAAAACTGGAATATTTTGATATAACATACTGGCTGGAATCTGTGTGGTGTTAGGAAGTCATTAATTCAACATCAGTATGAAATAATTTTTCTAATGTTGCAGCTCTGCCATAATTGATTTTTAACATCAGTACCATACTAATTTTTTTTTTTTTATTGTGCATTTTACAGCACTAGAACTAAAAATCTTTAGCTATTACAGAGTGCTGCAAATGAAGACTCAAATATTCAAATAACCAGAGAACTCTTTATATGCTTACCAGTCATATTTGCATGCAGCATCATGTGTGGACTAAGTAAATTTTTCACAGAGTTGGAACTGTAAATAATAATGGGTATACATGTGTATATGCATGCATTTTTGCAAATATAGAGTTTCATGGATTAATTTTTAGTTATCAAGTAGAATAAAAAAAGTGCGTAACAGCTGTAATTTTTTTTTAAGCTCATGTAATCTAAAAATGGATACACAATTTGCATGTCAAGTTTTAACCCAAAGCAAAATTTCATGGATAAATTATACAGTCCTAGAAATACTAAGACTGTAATGGCAGTAGCGAAATATTTCTAAGTACAGCAGTGCAAACAATGACCAATTATCATACAGTTTTACCACTTCAACACAAAAGAAATGCACTACAACTATCAAATTTGAAAATGCCAAGGCAGATTACTATGGATCCAAATGTAGCTTTCAGATAATGTTGTAAAGCTATAAAGCTTTTTCCTTAATTGTCATAAATTGGAACAAATTAGAGAATTTTTAGGAAGCTATAGTGCAGTCATTCAAAGAGCTTTAAAATGCTAAATCAAAAATAAAACCTAAACCTGCTGAATATGGCTTTCTGTAATCTTTCATATTTGCAGGAGAATCTGAACAATGGAAGCTTAAATTACCATTTTAAACTCATCAAATGAACAGAAGAACCCTTTATGCAAAGCCCCTACCTTTCCATTCTCCACAAGAACTGCAGCATCATAAGTAAATTACAATAAACTATACATTCTTTGATAATTAAGATACACATGATCAAATGTATGCATTTGCATAATTGCAAGGATTTAAATGCCTTTAAGATTTTAAATAATACCAGTACAATTAAATTGACTATTATTCATCATTCCAACTTCATAACATTGAGTATAAATCTCTGCTCTTCCAGCCACCTTATGTAACCAAAGGTAAAAGAAATGTGCAATTATTATTTTCCCACTTATGACTGACAGCAGGAAAGATGATGAAATCACTGTTGTTAGTGTTGTTGTCATACATATCAAGAAGACACCCAGAGAAAATCATCCAAATCAAGGTTATAATACCCTAGGAAAGCTTACTTTTTTCAGCAATACCTTAAAGCTCAGGTGAAAACATAGAACTGGAAAATGACTAAAGAAAATAAAGCATGAGAAAAAATGTCTATATTCTGAACCTGCATGTATGAACTTATTTTGAAGTAGACAGCTGTGAAAAGAAGCAAGAACTGAAGCACTTAGTCCCCACAGTTTGTGGGTCCTAGTACAACGCATTGATTTGTAATTTGTGAGTGTTTAGAAGGCCTGAACAAATGTGCACACATGATTGAACAGCACAAACATAATAAATATGATAAAGCATGTTGTTTGCACAACTTCAGAAAATTTAATATTTCTGGTTTATCCACTCTATAAACAATGAGAAATATCAAATTTTTTTTTATTGCTTATGAAGCAATAAGATTAAACTCAGAGTTTACCAGATTAAACCCTTCTTAATTAAATTTGCCTTTTCATAAGTGCAATAGTCCAAATCAAGTATATATTTTGAAAAAACAGTAATAACAAAAAGGATATTTTCATAATATGATCATTTTACTTCCAGAATGACTGATGAATTGGGTCATTATCACCCAGATGTACAGACAAACGAAGCTAAAAAATTACAGAACATCACCCACACACATAACATGGAAAAAAAAAGGGAGAAGAGAAGAGATGAACAGTTAGCCCATAGCACTCTTGCTACATCATTCTATAACACTTGACTTCCTGAGAAAAATGGACCAGTATTTCACTGCTCAACTGCAGGACCATATCATGTGAAAATTACTAAAAGAACAAATACAGGTGGGTATCCAAGTAATATAGAGTGAATCGTTAAAACCTAAGGATCAGAGCCTTCAAATGCAATGATAATAAATTCTATAGAATTACAACTACAGCAAAATAAAAAAGGGAGAAAAACAGCACATAGTACACATACTTCAGTGTGTTTCTAGGAGTTTTTTTGTATTTCTATTGCATAATCCATGACAAATTCTTTATCTGTTCTTACTAAAATCCCTTTAGAATTTCATAATATTTTAATCAAATAATCCTAAATTAAGAAACAAAACTGCAAAGGAAGTGAGTTAACCAATAATAGGTTGTACATCAATGGCTTTGAAGCACAATACAAATTATTTACTTCTGTGTCAAAAATCAAATGTCACCATGGAAAACATTTTTTGCTCTGGTTGTGATTATTATTAGACATTTTCAAAGATGGAACTGACTTTGAGACAAACACGGGTTTTGATAAAAATTGAAGGGAGAGCTATTAGTTGCTTCCAGCACCCTAGTTCAGAATAACAGCTTGAGGAGAGGAAATAGGAAGAATCAGGGAGATGGAGAAAGAAAGATACATGTCAGGGAATTTTATTGTACCCTGTTATATATGAAATTTGAAGGTTGGTCTTTGCATATTAAGTGTTTTTGAGGATTTAGTTGATGCGCAGCTGATTACTCCAGTTAATGAACTTTTACACATTTTTAATGACCCCTCAGCCCAGGTACTGACTGTCCAGTTAATCCTCAAGTGCTGATTAGAAGGTTATGCAGTTCCCAGTTCAAAATCCCTTTTCTGATGAATTTTCCAAGTTGTTAGTTCCCAGTTTAAATACAAATAATGTTATGTAAATTCCAGAGCAAGTTTCATATTTTTAACACAATTGTTAACTATTCAAAGAATGTTTAAATCATTGTTTTGTATTTTTGCAAGTATGTTTTATGTTTTCTCACATGATTTTAATATCTAACCCAACTTTAGAAGAGACTCAGAAACCCAGGTTAGTAACTGCCCCAGACTATTTTTAGCTCCCGACCCTTGTCCTGCAACTCGACTCCATGGCAACCTGAATTTCAATGAAGGGACTATCCCGCCTTTGGAAAAGAGTAACATCACCCTCTGGACAACAGCGAGCCATTGGGGACTGAGATTATCTCACCTCTGTACCCCACCTATCACCATAAACCATGTGGGCGGGCTGTGGGAGGAACGGGACGGAGCTCAGACCTTGTAAAATTGGGTGCACAGAGCCGGGAGTTGCCACTCACCTGGACTAGCCTGGTGGCGGCTGGTGTCGAGAGCAGGCCTGTTTAAAATATCATTGACTGTGTGGATTAGCCAAAGTCACCTCGACACTGCAAGGTGCTTCTGCTTTGGTGGTCCAGAGCCCGAAATGGCCACAAGATCACTCAATCACCGCGTTCCTGGGGCCTTTAGACCGAGCCATTGGATCCAAATTTTAACTATTTTTGTTGCTTTTCTTGCTTTTAATACATTTTTATTTTGTTTTAAGAAAACAAAGAGTTTTCTTTTCTCACATACTCTTTGAGGTAAATTAAGCACAAATTTGTGATTAACTATATATTAAAAAAAAAAATGAAAAATCGACTAGTGCATTGCCCACAGTTGTACTGCCACAAGCAGTTCTACAAGGAATCTGCAAAGATGTGCCAAGAGCCAATTCTTTATAAAGTTACATCAGCACTGATCCAGTGAGTCTTGCATTAGAGGTCCATACCTCAGCACCGGCTCTGCTGCCCAAAGGTGGCCTCTGAGTCACTCCATTCCACTTCAGCTACAAGAAAATGTTTGGGGTGTTCCTTATTACCAAGGGAAATTTCCCTCTTTTTCAAGGAGGCCTTTGATCTCTGGCATTCCTGCTGCCTGACAGTTTAACTCCTATGGTTGGGACTCCTTGTCCTTTGTGCCAAATAACTCAGTCACAAATTGCCACTGCTTTGCAGTTATAATTTGAATTTCTTTTTAATCCATCTTGTGGTACAACTTAACAGGAGCAAGTAGAAAGGAAAAGGGAAAGTTAAGAAAGGGAAAATAGTATAATGAGAAAGGACAGACTAATCACAGAACTGTAGAATCATAGAACAGCTCGGGCTGGAAGGGACCTTCCAGTCCTCCTGCCATCGGCACCTTTCACTAGTCCAGGCTGCTTAAAGCCTCATCTAACCTGGCCTATAGGTAAGTACTTCTGGAAAAGGGGCATCTACAATGTCTTTAGGCAACCTGTTCCAGTGTGTCACTAGCCTCACAGTAAAGAATTTTATCCTAATACCTGAACTAAATCTATCCTCTTTCAGTTTAAAGCCCTTACCCCTTGTTTTGTCTCCTCCCTCCACCTGTTGCTCACACATCTTTTGATGCAGCCCAGGATGCCATTGGCTTTCTGAGATGCAAGTGCACACTATTGGTTCATGTCTAGCTTTTTTTTGCTAGAACCCCAAGTCCTTCTCTGCAGGGCTCCTCTCAGTGAGTTCTTGTCCCAGTCTTTCCCCATGTCTGGGACTGCCTTGATGCAGCTGCAGCACCTTTCACTTGGACTAGTTGAACGTCCTGAGATTTCTGTTGGCTCATTTCACGAGCTTGTCCAGGTCCCTCTGGATGGCATCCTGTCCTTCAGGTTGTCATCTGCGCCACTCAGCTTGTGTCATCTGCAAATTTGGTGGAGGTGCACTCAGTCTTGCTGCTGTTCATGTCATTGACAAAGATACTAGACAGCTTTGGCCACAAGACAGAGCCCTTAAGGACACCATTCATCTCCACTCCCCGCCTGGACACAGGGAACTGAACGCAGCTGTGCCCATCCAGTCAATTCTTTATCCACCAAGTAGTCCACCTTCAACTCCCCACTTTGCCAATTTGGAGATAAGGATATCACGTGGGAATGACTCTTTCTTACTAAGTAACAGAGAATGCCTATGACTTTGTTTTTGAATGGCACTTCCAGCTAAATTGTTAATCTTGTGACCATTACTCTGCCAGAACCACCTTTTATTATTTTTTTTTTTTTTTACATGCCTTTAAATATCTGGTCCTTACTTTCTAATCAAGTTTGGAAATTGAAAAACTGAATTAGTTGATATTTAGCTGAGACAAATGAGAGAGATACCAGGAGGGAGGGGAAGATGATGAGTTGGTGTCTGTATTTGAAACAATCATTTTCTATTTGACATGAAGAGTCAAAGACAGGTGCAATTTCTATAAATCTGTTTTGAATAAATCTGTAACCTATATTTTTATCATTCATGGAAATTTATTTCTGAGCATTTTCCATAATTCTGTCATTATTTTCCATGCACTCCTTGCCTCTAAATTGCCTTAAGTCAGTGTAATGTTTAGAAGTCATACAGAAGCTTGAAACAATATCAGCATTCTGTTAGTTTGTGTATCATGTGCAGAAACACTTCTGCTCTCTGGAGCTTGCATCATATTACTTTCTTGCAAACCACCTGTCACAGACTGAGCTGCCATGAAAAAGATGAGCCAACAGAGTTAATTTTTAGATTAAAATTGTGAGTTGGCAAAAAAAGAAGTGTTATTTGTGGAGCTATATTATTTGAAATTTATTTGAGTTCTTGATACAGAGTCTTCCTATTAACAATTTAATAAAAAAGATCATGGGCTCAATATCTCTGAGAGATCAACACCACTGTGTTGTATGAGCTTTTTCTCTCCAGAATAGAGTCTGGGCCAAATGGCAAAACTGGAACTGCTGCTGGCTCTCAGATGTATGGCTAAAATTAAGAAGTCACTGGCCAAAAATGTTAGGCATAGTGCTTACACAGCGTTTTTGTAATTGCTAACTCCAGCAAAAAAAAACTTTCCCCTTTTCTTTTTAGTCTATAAAATTGGATTAAATCCAGCTTCTGTTAAAAGTTGTCAGACATACAGGACGAAGTCTCAAGTCTTGGTATTGAGCCAAAATGGATGGCTCATAACTTTATCACTTGCACTACTCATGTGAGAGGAAAATACCACAGCCAAATGAAAAAATTTACCAGCATCAGAAAACACGAAGAAAATTGAGACCATGCACTGAATACAAAAATAATTTCAAGTGTAAATGCTCCTCATTGTGATTGTTCTGTTGTTAAGGTTTTTTAGGTAGTTTTGCTTACTGCTAGACTTTTAAAACTAAAATAAATGATGAATTTTCACAGAAAATATACTATAGTTTCATGAGTATCCACTTGCTTAAAAAAGGGGGACAAGTGATGTCTGAGGTAGCCAGCACATGTTTATACACTTAATTGGAAATATCCATTGTTTTGTAAGGTGGATAACACACTTCTAAAGTATATTTGTTTTTTAATGAAGGCTTATCAGATTGTGGGAACTCCTGAAAAATATAAATGTAATTAAAGCTAGAAAGCTTCAAAATGCTTAAGGCTTTTGAACAGAAGTATGGAGTATAGACCTTGAAGAGATTCCTCTGCTGGTAGGGTAGATCTGTTGACCATTCCCTCTTTGTGACACTGACAATTTTTCTCTCTTTGTCAGTGTGTCATGAGAACTCACCTCTATCTCTGTCTCACAATGCAGATACAGAAAACAAGAGGAAAGCTGTAGAACTGCTCAGGGAATGAAGAGCTTGAGTCTTTCATTGGTTACAAATATAAGTAGACCCTTGGCTTGCTATATGATTTAAAGTGTGTATATAATCTTGCCAAGTGACCCAGAATAGAAGCAGCAGTCCTGCATCACACATCTGAGTCTAATAACATGTTTCATGCTACCAATCAAAAAAATTCCATTGAGACACTAGAGTTAAGACTTGGATAGGGTCATAACAGTTTCTAGGCAAACCTATGGAAATAATGATGTATTTTTTTATTTAGTAAATAAATAGAGAGTATTAACATAAATAATGACATTTGAGGTAGTTTTATGGAAAATGAGTTTTTGGGCTGATTGTATTCCATGTTGAAACTACAAGTTTGGTTTACAAATTTATCTATCTAAATGAAGTAAATTAAATAACCATTAGTATATAGAAAGGTCTGAGTTTTATGTGTGCCATAGTGTAGTTTGAAATATTAAAGTTGTCTAATAAACATGACTGTCAATAGGAAATGATCATCAAATGATGATGATAATTTGGCTTTGCAGAAATGTTGAAAAGACAAGGTAATTTATCATCTTCACTGATGAAATTTTAAATACTTGAATGAAACCACCGAGCCACACCAGCTGAAATTAAGTCAAACTTATCAAAAGGGGAGGAAGATTATACATGGTAACAGTAATATCTTAAACCCCAGGAAAATGGAACTGTGGCAATCCAAGATAGTTCTGACACCATCTGCTTCATCTTTCTTATATAAAGAGCAAATTGTACAGTGCAGACTGAAAAAATAAAAAAGACCCAAGCAAAAAAACCCCATAATTTTAATCTTAGATGATCCATTTCGTAGCCTGGAGCACTGTTGTAAAGTAAAAGCCTTCTACAAGGCTTCCACAAGGCTTTGCATCAGGCACTTGAGCTGTAGGCATATTTTTCCAATCCTTTTAAAGCTTTTCAGGTTAGACAGTGCTTGTTCTTTCATTAATACTGGCTCTGCCTTACTACGTCAGTGACGAGCTTTGTCATTCTACACCTACAGAAGGTTTCAGCAACTGATAGTCAGTTGCATAGCAGCTGTCCTTGATTCATAACATATTTGTTTCATAACTTACTGTTTTTCCTTCCTATGCATGCCAAGAAAGACACTAAATCTGAAATAGAATTCATGATGCAAGTTTCTGTATTTTTCTGAAAAAATATCTTTACTGCTGCATCTGTCTTGTCACTTAATATAAGGAGCAGGTGATGAAGATAACCAGCAAATTCCAGCTTTTGAACCATGGAGTGAAAATGGAAAAGGTTTTTACTTTATTACCTTTGAGTTCTTAGGCACTCAAGCCTATCTTAGATTACACAGTAGATTGCGCTGAAGAAGCAGCTTACCTGTATCCTTATGCTATTTTTACTTAAAAATTACTTTTGCTTATAGTGACCCTGTCCATACTCACAAGTGTAAGTTTCTCTGATAGGTTCCATGTTTGCCACATGGTAGCACTGGTGCTCACTCTCAATCCCTCCCATGCCTTTTTCTGTCATATGGGGGCTGTCATCATTCGTCAGTTCATGTGTGTAAGGAAAATAGATGAGCCCTAACTGCCTACCATGGGCAGGGGTGCCTTTCACAGGATCAGGTTGATCAGGGCCCCATCCAAACTGACCTCAAACACTTCCAGGGCTGGGACATCCACAGCTTCTCTGGGTAACTTATTCCAGTGTTTTACATCCCCAACAGTAAAGAATGTATTCCTAATACCAGATTTCTAAACTAAATCTTTCCGTTTAAAAACATTACCCGTCATCCTGTTATTACAGTCCCTGATAAGGAGTTCCTCCCCATCTTTCCTGTCGACCCCATTTAGGTACCTGAAGGTTGCTAGAAGGTCTTCTCAGGCTGAGCAGCTTCAGCTTGCAGCCTGTCTTCATAGCAGAGGTGCTCCATCTTCATGGCCCTCCTCTGGGCCTGCTCAAGTAGGTCCATGTCTTCCTTGAGCTGGATGCAGAACTCCAGGTGGGGAGAGAATCACTGCCCTTGCAGCCACAGTGCTTTTGATGCAGCCCAGAACACAGTGGTTTCTGGGCTGCAAGAACACATTGCCAGGACGTGTTGAGTTCCTTATCCACCAATACTCCCAAGTCCTTCTTTGCCGGGGTGCTTGCAAGCTACTTATTATGTAACCTGTTTGAGATGGTCTTTACTCAGGTGCAGGACTTGGCCCTGTTGAACCTCCTGAGGTTCCCATGGGCCCACTCCTCAAGCTTGTCAAGGTCTCTGTGGATAGCATCCCTTCACTCACGTTCATTGACTGCAGCACTGAGCTTGGCATCATCCACAAACTTGTTGAGGGTGTACCCAGTCTCACTGTCCACATCCCTGACAAAGATGTCAATCCCAATGCCAAACCCTGAGAGACGCCACTTGCCACTATTCTTCAGCCAGACACTGAGCCAGACACAAATCTTTGCATATCACCAACCAGAAGATTCTCTATACATGAAATGGCTGACCTGTAAAAATCCATGTCTCAACCACATTGCACTGAACAGTATGTAAGGCTTCGCACAAGTCCAGATGTATGATGTCAGTTCCTCTTCCTCCATCCACCAATGCTGTAACCCTTTGTGGAAAGTCACCAATTTTGTGAGCAAACATAAACAGCAAAAACCAGCTTATGAATAATAACAGAATACATGAGGCTCTTCATGTGGAGTAAGTTTTCCTCCTCAGGGACAGTCATTCTGCAGAGGACTCAGAATGCTGGCACCTGATTCTACAGGCCTTTTGAAGAATCCCAGTTTATTGTCATACATCTCACTCACCAACTCTTTCTCTCTCACAAACACCCTTAATGCATACATCAACTTTGATTTACCATGACAGCTTTATTTCATTGGTGTTTTTGGTCTGAGAGCTACATGGGCTTTGCAATGAAATATTACTTTGAATGATTTCAATTATTTCTTTCATTTTCTGTTCCTGTTCCTTTCTCAAGGTTTATTCAGGTGCTAATCTCCAGTTATTTGCTTTTTCATACTACTTTTAGACATTGCATTCACACATTTCCAGGCAAGCATTGGTTACTTGGAAATTGTCTCAGCTCCCTTTTCAGACATTAACTCTAATAACTGCTGAATCCAAATTTGCCTCTGGCAAGTTTGTGGTGCTGAGAGATGGTTGTGTAAACTCCTCCATGAGGTTATTAAAGCTATAGCAAAAGCAGTAACAGTCTGAGTGGCTTACTTTTGGTCACTACAAATTTTTCAAAATTCTTTATTCAGCAGAACTCTTTGAGCATATTACAGACTAAAGCAAGTCTCTGTTTCTATTTGAATATATAAATAACATTTTAATGTCATGCATTCTGACAAGTTGCTTAAAGGCAACATTGCAGAGGGCAATGACATTTCAGCTAAAGCAAGTGTATATCCTTATGGCAATAATCAATATCTCCATCTTATTACTAAAGAGAATCTGAAATTTTGTCCTTGACCACATTAGACCCTACTAGTGCTAAACTCTCTTTATTCAACCGAACAAAACCCTTTTTTAGTTGCTGTGGTTTAATCCCAGTAGGCAGTTCAGACCCTCACAGTTGCCC